>ML781191.1:404614-422222 GCA_009831015.1 Picea engelmannii | reverse complement strand
GAGATAACTTAAAATGACTTTAAAAGTAAAATTACTTTGAAAGTAAAACACATGGAAAGTAAATTTCCTTGAATAAAAAATGCATAACTTAAATAAAAGATAACTGAACTTGAAAGTGACAAAGTTGTGAATGTAGTAGGTTAATTTTAGAATATTTTAGGTCTCTCTTTAGTTAGGGGGAATTAGAATGTG
Source organism: Picea engelmannii (assembly GCA_009831015.1). NCBI lineage: Eukaryota > Viridiplantae > Streptophyta > Pinopsida > Pinales > Pinaceae > Picea > Picea engelmannii. The sequence continues at coordinate 422,030 of ML781191.1, read as the reverse complement.
AGAGATATAAGCCTATACTATGTTTCTACCCCAAATCCCTATCCCTTCAACCAAAAGGAAATGTTGGGTGCTCAAGAATAAGGAAAAATAAGGTCCTTCCCTAGCTCCACAGGTCAGATCCATAATGCTTGGGTGCTCAAACAAGGGAGGACACTTAGTGCCATGAAGCCGTCCTTGACTTCCACCCCCTGTAGCCTCCCAAGTCACCCTATTTTGGTGATTGAAGAAGGTAATGGATTGGGTGCCTAATTAGTTTAGATAATATTACTTCCCAAAAGAAAAATAAAAAATAAAATAGCCTAATCAATTTATATTTGTATTAAGCAAACTCAAAAGACCAAACTAGCCTCACGATATTGCATGGATTGGCATAGCCAAATCACTTTGCAAGGTGTAGGCACACATTAATGAATTAAATAACTTGAAATGAAATTTCACAATGGCCTAGCCACACAATTTTGTATTAAGGACAAAGGTGGGAAAAATAATACAAATTAAATGACTAGACAACCTCACAACAATGACACAAGGAGGAGGACAAGTCTACCGGTTTTGTGCCAAGGTGGGTGAAAAATAAAGAATTAACTTGAAATAAAATAAAAATAAGCTAGCCACACAACCTTTCCTTAAGGACAAGTGGAGAAAAAAAATAAATACAAAATAGAAACTAAAAACAGATCTAGCCTTATGATATTGCATGGATTGGCATAGCCAAATCACTTTGCAAGGTCTAGGCAAACTAAACTAACTTACAATACAAAAAAATGATTTTTGGAAAAGAATGCAAGCCCAAGAGATTCTCTTGGGCTTCTTACAAGATTGTAAAAAGATAGAAAGAGAAAGGGTTGATATCAAAACTCAAGGGGGGTCCCTTGAATTATTTGAGAATAGAAATGGGCAACACTTCCCCTTCTTTCTGGTGAAAATCTGCAAAAATCAGCAAGCAATAGCATGCCAGAAATTGCTGCAAACACTTGAAAACTTGTGATTTTCCGTTAACAAACAAAACATAAATTTAAATACAAAAATATGAACATGTATATGAACTTTTATGGATTATTTTAGAACATAAATGTGCTTGGAAATGGATGGAAAAAGACATAAATAATATCAGAAATTTATTGGAGATATCCCTTGGTTGAACAAACAAATTTCCAGATCTGAAATATGATTCTTGAAACCCTTTGTGACCTACAAATATGTGAGAGATTTTTACAAAACCAACGAGGAGGTGAGTATGTCTAGAGAAATTGCAAAATACTTTCCAACTTCAATAAAATAACTTACTAAAACAAATAACACTACTACTATGAGTTCCTCCAAGCAAAATACTTTGCTTGGATATCCTAGTTTAGATAATGAAAGAAAGAAAAACACAAGAAAGTAAAGCAACAATATCACCTCATACAAGAAACATGAAGAGCATCAATAAGACTCCCAATGCACCATAGATATCCTCCAAAGATTTTCTAGTAATGAACAAAAATGTTGCTGCAAATAATTGCAACAAGATTTACAAGAAGAAATGAGAAGAGAGAGAGAGAGAGGAGTGGGAGAGATTTGGGTAGCATAAAATTGCTTTGAGAATAGATGTGAAAATGAGGAGGGGTAGGAATTATTTTATACTTGGGAGAGAGGAGATACCCCTCTTGGATGAGCTCCAAGTGGCACACATCTAATAGAAGAGGATAAAGTCAAGGATGACACACTTTTAGGGTTTTAATAGAGGTTAGGGTTTGAGGGTTGAGAGGGGAGGGGGGAAACACCTTTTTAATCACACAAACATGAAGTTAGGTTCTAATAAGGGCACACTTAGGGTTTATAGTGTTAACTCCCTTTAATTTTTGAGTTTGACCAAGTAGTTGAGCAAGGGGGGTGCACTTTTCCTAGTGAGTAGTCACTTTAAGTTGTTGGCTTAGCAGGGGGGTTCTTTAAGTGGAAAATTGATTTTCCAACTTAGGAAAAAGGTTAGGAAACCTTTCCCACTCTCTCTCATGTCTTGTTTCATGTTTTACAATTTTTGTCTATTTTACCTTAGCCAATTAAAAGCAATTAAATGCCGACTCTAGATTAACTTTGACTCCTTATGGACAAAGACCTAACAAAACTTGTCCAAATGAGTTGAAACTTGGTACAAAGGTGTAGGGGGGTCTCTACCATTTTTTTTTGAGTACTCATACCCCTATAGAAATCCCCAAGGACCAAATTTTTATATTTTATCTAAAAAATAATTAAAATTCTCATTAAATGGAGAATTTTAATAAATTTTTTAAAAAAACTATCAAAACTTGATAGAATTCTGCAAAACTCTAGAAGATGTATAGCATGGTCATTTAAAACATCCCTATACCTTATTTACCCCATGGGCTCGATCATTAGAACTCCTTTCACCACTTTGGAGAATTATTATGAATGGAAAACTCAAGGATAATTAAAATGGCATGTTGGGCTAGATTTATTAATTAAGAAAAAAAAAACACATGATGAAAGGACTTACCTAATGATAAAGTCCTAGGAAAATAAATAAAATATGACTCATGCTGACCCATTACATTATTATCCCACGCAGGGGAGTGAACATTCTGATTACATAGAAAGACGTGTTGGGGGAAAAATTGCCCCATTGAGCCATAAGTATTCAAATTAAGTTGCAACATCAGGTACACAACTTCATGATATATGACGTTTACCCCTAGTCAAAATAGGTGGTCAACACAATCCATAGGAAATTTGATAGAGCATTGTGCTAATTTCTTTGTTGATCAACTACAATTCATTTGAGGATCCATATTAGATTCTTCTTTTTATATTCAACCAAACCATTACCCTGAGGATAAAAGTTGGCTTGGATGAGTACTTAAAAATAATTTCCTTTCCCAAGGAAAACTAAAATAACTTCAAAGATGAAAAATAAGTTTCATTATCAAACACTAGAGAGTTAGGAACTCCAAACCTCGTGATAATGTATTGTTCAAGAAAATTAATCACTACCTCTTCATTCACTTTGATCGATGGTATTGCTTCAATCCAATGCATAAAATAATTGGTAGCAGTCAGGATATACCTGTGTTTCTTGGAGGAATGAGGATTAATATCATGAATGATTTCCAACCCCCACTGTTTGAAGGGTTCTTCAATAGCAATGTTCTGGAGCATGATAAAAACTTTATACTCTCTTCCTGCAACTTTCTGGCATGATTCAGAGCTTCGTGAATATGCATGGGCATCTCTGAACAACATGGGACAATAGTATCCAACTCTTAATACCTTGTGATTTGTGACGTCTCTTGAAAAATCCCCCCTATCTAGTCCATCATTCATGTCCTTAAGGATTTTACCAACGTATTTTTTTTCGAGGCATCGGAGTAGCACTCCATCATATTTAGTTCAAAACAAAATTCCATGTATCAATTAATATTACAGAGATTTCAATGTGAGTGATATTTTTCTTCTTGGCGTTGAGGTGATATGGAGTTGTACCATGCTAAAGGTAATACTTGAGATCATTGTAATATGACCCTTCAACAATTTGGATGTAAGGGACCTTTTATGTGTACATCGTTGGTTCTTCTTTCCATCCGTCCTCTTCTTGATCTTCATCCTTGCTATCCCGTGTCACTAGTTTACAAAATTCTTGACCTTTAACAATGTTGGCTGGTTTAAACTCTAGGTCATATTCTTGTAAGGCCATTATCCAATTACCTCATCTCTCCCCTATATCTCTTTGAATGAAAAGAGATCTGACCTCTGAGTGAGGGATGCTAATTTTTGTGTGATTATTCATAATGCAAGGTCTGAACTGTTTGATTGCTTTTATGGATAGAGAAATATTGCTTATCCATTGGTGGATAGTTAACCTCAACACCTTGTAGTCCAGTTCTCATGAATGCAACAAGATATTCGTTTCCTTGCTCATCCTTTCTGCAAGGGAATGATCAGACACAAAGGCGTACAATAAGAAATCCTTGGTGAAATATGGACTTCGTAGAGATGGGGGAACAACTATGGCGACCTTGATATTATCAAATGATTCCTTTTCCACTGGTGTCAATTTAAACAAAAACATACTTATTAATCATTAATTGAAGTGGTTTATCAATTTCGACAAAGTATGGAACAAATCTACTTACAAAATTGATTTTTCCAAAAAAGGATTGCATTGATTTCTTACTATGTAGTGGAAGGATTTACATAATGGATTTCGTCCTTTTTGGGTCCACCAAAATTCCATCTTTGGAAACCACATTCCCTAGTAATATTCCTTATGAAACAACAAACACAATATTCTTGGGATTCAATGAGATTCATTATTTTCTACATAGTTCAAATATTTGTTTTAGGTGTCTTGGGTGATCTTCTCTCTTCTTCGAATAAACAGTGACATCGTCGAGATAAACCATTACTCTTTGACCGATTAACCCTTTGAAAGTGATATCCATTTCCCTTTGAAAAGTAGCACCTGCATTAATCAAACCAAAGGGAATTATCTTATGTATGTACATCCCCCACTTGGTATGAAACATGGTTTTCAATTGGTCAGGGTCTGCCATGAGAAACTGGGTGTATCATAAAAATCGGTCTAGTAAAGAAAACAACTCGGAGCCAGAGATGAGTTGCAAGATCTACTCCATAGGGGGGAGATGATAGTTGTCTTTGTCGAAATCTTTATTCAGGTTCCATAAATATATACATATTCTAAATTCTCCTGACTTCTTCCTAATGGGAACCATGTTAGATACCCAATTTGAATGTTGAATTTTAAAAAATGATTTGGGCATCTAGAAATTTCTTCAATTCCTTCTAGATAAGGGGTTTGAGAGTTGGATGTATCTTTCTGAGATTTTTCTGGAATGGATTGACACCCTATTTAATGAGAATCACATGTTTTATTATCCAGGTATCATAAGTTTTTAGACCGTCATAATTCCAAGAAAAAACATCTTGATATCTCTTAAACAACTTCGTGAATGTGTGCTTTTCTGCCTGTGAACAATAGGTGCCTAGATTGACATACTTGGGCTATTCATATGCTCCTATATTGAACAAAAAGTGCACCATGGTCGAATTGTTGGTTTTCAGGTTGGAAGGCCTTCTAAGCTTAAATTGCAGATGAAATAGTTTCTCAAGAGTTAGAACATTCTTTGGGATACAAGTAGATTTTACTTTGTTTTCCTCATTCTGATAAGTCTATAATTATTTTCGATGGGATTCATCATCAATCACTGCATTTTGGAAAGTGTTTGAACTGGTGAGAAAGTTGATAATTTGAATATCATTATTGAATACTCGCTAGTTTGTGATGTTGTCTAGTATTGAGGGCTTGAAAATCATTTCAACCGATAAACCATCATCAATAGGTATGAACATAGATTCCATGTTTTCCAATACATTTGCATCTATATTTTGATTATGAGGTATATAAGTGATCCAGGATCTTTTTGTCTGGTGACTTAATAAATAATTGTATTAAATGAGCATAAACTAAAGTACACCATAAAGAAGGAAAAGCTTAAAAGAAAAGAGACATAAGCATGAAATATGAACACAAAAACTTGATAACGGAGTTCCTCCCCAGTGGGCTACGTCTTTGGGTCCTTCTCTCAAATGGGTAGGCCTTTTTATTAACTCCACAAAATAACTAGGCAAAATACATAAGTATACCTCATTATGGAGTTAAGATACAAATGCTTTGATCAGATCAGAAAACTAACATCACCACTATGTTCGTGGCATAAAATTACCTAAATATCACTGTCTCCACGCCTCGATCTGAGTCTGGCACTTTCAGGCCCAAGAGACACCCTTGTCTTAGTTTTCGTGCTTGCCTCTACAAATGAATGACTGGAAAAAATCTCAAAAAATGTGCCCTGCCTCGAAATCCATGCCAAAATCCATACGGGCGCACCCTTGGTTCTCCTCCCTTACCTATACACTGGTAGAGGCCCCCTTTTATAATTCTTTTTGGTGGTTGTGTAATAATGAGGTTGTTTGGCATGGTGGTTAGTGGAGCTATATTTAGGTCGTTTGTTGGAGGAGGTTTCGGGGTCGAACCTGGGGACCTCCGTTTCCTTTGGTGTTTTGTTTAAATAGTTTTGGCGGAGATTCTGGCTGCGATTTGGCGCACTGCTACATTTGGTGGCTTGGTGGAATATGCCACCAAAACAAGTGGAACCGTCGCCAGATTTGGAGGCATGTAATATATATATATATATATATATATATATATATATATATATATATATATATATATATATATTTTAATATTTCAGTTGTTGGTCGTCATTGGGAATTTTACCATTTCCATGTGGCAACCCATGACTGGGCCACATGGAAGCCAATCATTGGCCCACATCACCTCTTTTGCATAGTCAGCCTGACACATCACCTTCCTACCATGTCACCCTACCACGTGTCATACGGATACCATGTCATCTTGCCACGTAGTGTATGGATGCCACGTTTCCCGTACGAACTGCCATGTGGAAAATTTTCATTGGTCCACATGTCGACCCAAAAATTCCAAAAATGAGTGACATGTGGCAACCTTTCGTGCTACCATGTCATCATGCTGACATCAACATGACACATGCCACCCTCTATGTTACAGGTGAATCCTCCCGTGGAAAAGCAGATTCCCTCTTGGTCTCTAGACTCCTAAGGCCAAGACAAAAAAGTTCTTAACATGGACACTAACATCCTTTTTAGATCTAATTAAGCTAATATGTGAAAATGAAGAATATGGATATGTACCTTGTTAACAATGTTTGTCCTCGTAATATCCAAGATGAACTCCAATCCTGAGCTCCTCGATAGGTCCTGTAAAACAAACAAAGATACAAAGAACTTCCTATTCTATTGAGATTATCTCAAACATAGATCTATCTACTGAAGACAAATTCATGTGGAACAAACATAAATTTGAAAGAAACAGGCCAAGTATTGATTATTAATGAGAACAAATAAAAAGTTCTTACAATCCTTTGATGGAGGTGCAATAGCCTCTTCCAGTTCTCCTTGTCCAACCCCTTTGCTCAAGTAGTCTACACTGATTTATTTGATAACATCTCACTTAAGGGATCATAAGTTTGGCGCAATTCTCAATCTCCATATCTCTTCTGTTAATACCACTTATGGGATCATAAGTTTGGTATCGATCTCTAGTCTGTCTTTCACCATGAAGAGGCCTCCTTATATATTGTTGGAGAGGCCAAACCACTTGAGATATATTTGGGATAAGTTGAGGATTATTCTCCTTCAATTGAGGATCTTCCCTAAGATCATGCCTTGACCTTCTATTCGAATCCAACCACCTTCAGAAATTGAGGGGATTCTTCCCTGTTTTAGCTCAACAAACCAAAAATCTGCTCAGAAAAGGTAACGCTCCCCAAAAAGGGTACACAGAGAATTTGAACGCTCCCCCAAAGAGGCCCAGGGAGCGCTGACACTCCTTGATAGTGGGTAGGGGAGCGTTTCCCTCCAAAATCCATTTTTGGGTGTTTTTTCCAGTGGCAAAAGGCTTTTACTACTTGTCAACTGATTTCTCTTCTTCAAAACTAGTCTTTGAGGTGTCTTAAGTGTCCTCATGATGTCATTAGAGGCATGACATAGGAAATATGGAAGTATGATGTTTGTGACACTTGTGACACTTGTGGTCAAGATGCGACACTTGCGGGCAAGATGCGACACTTACAACACTTGTAATGACGACACTTGCAACACTATTGAAGTGAGTAATTTTTATGTGTAACAGATTGCCCCCCAAAGTGAAAAGTCAGAAGACGATGATGACTGAAGTACTTTGTATAATTTTTCGAGCAAGGGTATGGATGCAGAGGGGCTGGAAAAAGCTGCACACAACCATCAAAAAAATATTGTGACATGTTTCAAACCCAAGGCAGGCATACCTATGCTTGAGTGATAAAGACTTTTTAGGTATGGCCGCCATAAAATACACTCCAGATCCATAATTATATTGACAAGATGGTATGGACACTAAATATACAATGTGGATCTATACTCTTATCACCTGAACTGATCGTAGCGATGAAGAATACACAGTGGATCTACAAGATGACAAGACATATCCACGACCAATACAAAGTGGATCTATGTAACAGTATATGTGTCATAGTTCAAAAGAACTCCTTCGCAACTTGGGAAAAGTATACATAAGAGTGAAAACTCAACCCATGGTCTTCTTACCGATCCTGATGTGGTACGAATCTAGCCATGTGAATAGATTTCCTGATGTCGAACATGGAATAAACCACTTGATTACCAGTCAATGAGGTAAACTATTAACAAGAGCGAGTGAGATCACGATTGATGTCAATGATTCCTACGGTACTCTAGTACATTCTGATGAATGTGAATAGATGAGCTAAATTTGAACATCCGTTGAATAATACGATCATAGGTCAATAATGTAAACCCACTGTCGGATGCGAGGAGGCATGCCATTGAAGCATGCAGGTCCCAAGGTACTAACTGGTTTCTAAGTCTAGTTCCTGGATAATGTGTTGAAGTCGACAGGAATAGACTCATCGAAGGAGGCCCTTGATGTATCCTCCATCAACAACATGAAACTGACATAGAGATGTAATTGGTAGATCAAATGAACATGGACTGAAACAGGTATTGAAATAGGATATTTGTGATGGCTGACTCTTGAGGAAGATACTTCCCTTGAACACTGAGGCACAACAACAAAAATGTGACATGGACCAAAACTTGATGATGTAGTGGATGTTGTGACTTTCATCAGGTGACCCAAAGGAGTAAAATAAACTCAGAGGATTGGCTCAGTGCAGAGGTTCAACGGATTAAAATGCATGCAAAGACAAAGTGCCATGTTCAAGGGAGAATGTAAGAGCTACTGGTAGTGTTCTCAAAAACTGCTTGGTTTGCTTCTTTCAATTTCCCCCCCATCCAGATAGACGAGTACCTCTTTTTAATTTAACGAGCTCGAGGAGCGTATCACATGCTCGATATGACTCACCTTCGGTAAGTCCCTCTTCCTTTGCTTAATGAACTGGAAGAAGTAAGGGTTTGGTCCCGTATGGGCCCTTCAATGTATGATTGTTTAATGAGTACAAAGAAGGTAAACTCGGTGATTTTTCATACTTAGAGAGTCTGGAAATGACTTAAAGATGACTCTAGTGTCATCCTTTTTCATAATGTTAGTCTCACGAGGCTGAAAAAGAGAAAATGATCACTCGAAAGACGCCCTTTCAAACCTTTTAACGAGTGGAAAAGGAAGCAAGATCACTCAACAATATTTTCATGTTTAGAGACTCTGAAAAGAGCTTAAAGATGACTCCAAGGGGTTCCTTTTTTGTATATCCATGCGAGTCCGAAAAAGTGAGAAAAGTCTACTCGGTTACATATTCTCATGCTTTTTCGAGCACGAGAAAGAAAAAAGACTAAGCTCAATATGCCCCCAGCTTGAAAGCTAGTGGCTTAACTCTAGAATGATCATCAAAGGTTGGAGACATGTCCTCCAAGATTCAATTCATTCACCGAATTTGAGGTTGTCACCAATTTCTCTACTAGATGGAGAAAAAGGATAAGAGTGGATGAAAAGAAGGTTCAAGAGAGGTGACTATTTAATTTTTTAACGAGCTTGACACAGGAAAATAACTATGCTTAGGGATCTAGGTTCAATCCCCAGATTTCTGTTCCATTTTTTAACGAACTTGCTACAGAGAGGAAAACTATGCTCAAAGCTTCTGTTTCATTTTTTAACGAGCTTTCTATAGAGAAGAGAAACTATGCTTGTGACCTTTGTTTCATTTTTTAACGAGATTTCCACGGAGAAGAGAAACTGTGCTCATGCGACTCTCCTTGATCTTGGCTTCCAAGAGAATAATGCTCTAGAAGGACACCATGTCAAGGGACAAAACTAGATCATGGCTTCCAAGAGATCTGCAATGGATGGAAGAAAATCATTCTGGAAGGAACATATGTCGAGGGTCGTGATAGGGGTAAGGATATTAGGCTCCAATATCCCTACCAAAGAGATCATCACCATGTCAACTACCAGATCCAAATCATCAGAAGTTGAAATCATGGGAGACAACGAAAAATCAACATCAGGAGGGAAGATAGAGTGTATATCTTCTTGAATTTCTTCATGAGGGGGAAGAAAAGAGGATCAATGATGGTTATCATCCTGAGGTAGCTTGTCAATGCTCAACATTTCCCAAATATATTCATCAGAGGGAAAAATTGGGGAAATGTAGTCGATCGCAGATGACAAGGAATTTAACCGTGATGGCATCGAGTAACTGTCGAGTGCCAATAAATGTTGGTCATACGAAGAGGGAGAAGAGGATTGTACAACACCATATGATGTTTCATCTGGACTAAGTGGCATGGTGTCACCTAGTGCATCGAATTCCAAGGGTCTAGGTACAATCCAAGGGTCAGATGATTCCAAATATTGATAAGCCGTGGTCGAAATCATATTGACAGTGGCAATATGATGTGTAGGCGGTGGAAGTGGTGTAGGGAAGGTACTCGTAAGGCTAGAATATTTCAACAAGCCAACACCAAAACTTTCATACATGATCTTGTGATATCCCAAGAATGGAATATTGTTGGTAGTGGGAGTGCGAGTGTCAGGTGTCCTTAGGAGTATAGAGACCAAGAGGGAATCTGTTTGTCCGCAGGAGGATTCACCTATAATAGAAGTTGGTGACTCATGGACATTGACATCATTTTTAGATCTAATTAAGCTAATATGCAAAAAGGAATAAGAGGGATATGTACCTTGTTAATGGTGTTTGTCCTCATAAGATCCAAGCCGAGCTCCAATCCTAAGCTCCTCGATAGGTCCTATAAAACAAACAAATATACAGAGAACTTCCTATTCTATTGAGATTAGATCAAACATAGATCTATCTACTGAAGACAAATTCATGTGGAATAGACATAAATTTGAAAGAAATAGGCCAAGCATTGATTATTAATGAGAACAAATAAAAGGTGCTTACAATAATTTGATGGAGGTGCAACAGCCTCTTCCAGTTGTCCTTGTCCAACCCATTTGCTCAATTAATTTACACTGATTTATTTGATAACATCTCACATAGAGTGTTTGAATTCTCCCCCAAAGAGGCCCATGGAATGTTGACACTCCCTGACAGTGGGTAGGGGAGCGCTGCCCTCTAAAGTCCATTTTTGAGTGGTTTTTCCAGTGGCAAAAGGATTGTACTCCTTGTCAACTGATTTCTCTTCTTCAAAACTAGTCTTTGAGGTGTCTTAAGTGTCCTTATGATGTTGTTAGAGGAACACCATAGGAAATATGGCAGTATGATGTCTGTGACACTTGTGACACTTGTGGTCAATATGCGACACTTGTGGACAAGATGCGACACTTACAATACTTGTAATGACGACACTTGTGACACTATTGAAGTGAGTAATTTTGATGTGTAACACTCTGTTCTTGCCATGCATGCTGTACAGATGATGATGTCATCCATTTTTATGCTGACGTTAGTAGTATAGATGCTGACTCATCCCTGTTGACTGGGCTAGGTTGACCAAAAATTTGACCACGAATATATTTTGATCTATAACTCTGTTTGATGATTCGTTAGAAATATTGCGATGCACTCTTCGTGATCATGCCATTTTCATTGAGTTTTGAGAATTTTGATTTTTTTCCCTTTCTCTATCTGCTAAATCCATTCTGAGCATATTGAGTTGTTCTTAGCCTTCTTTGGATCCTTTTTGGATCACGCCTTCCCACTGAGAGATTTTTGGACCACCAAAATCTTTCATCAGTCAATAGGTAAGAGAGGGAAGAGTCCCCTCACTTTGTCCTTCTCAATCCACTCTGCCTTGCTTGGGTGTGTTCCCTTTAAGCCTACTCGAATATAATAAACATCACCCTTGTGTGAAGTCCTCGTCCTTCTGTCTAGGGTGATATCTTCCTGTAACTCATCCAAGTAATCAGGGGCAAACTCATCAACTGAAGGCATTGAAACTTCCTCATCCTGATCCATGATTATGGGAGGATAAAAAAGTTTCAATTTCTCTACGTTCACAAAAAAGTAAATCTGCATATAAGGTGGAATATCTAAACGAAAAGAATTAGTGCCGCTTTTCTCAAAGATAGTGAAGGGTTCATATCAGATAAGCTTGAGTTTCTTTCCTTCACCCTTCAATCGTTCCTTGTTGATGTGAATCCATACTTGGTTTCCAACCTGGAATAGATGATAAACCTTGTGCTTGTCATGCTAAGCTTTATACTGTGCTTGACTCTTCTCCAACTATTCCCTGACTGCCTGGTGTATTTGCTGGATCCTCTGGATGAACTTGTGGGCTATGTGCTCTATTCGTTCTTCATTCATATTAGCATCTCTCCCATACATCAAGTCCAAAGGAACCTTGAGTAGGTACCCAAAACATATCTCAAAAGGTTAAATCTGAGTGGATGAATGTAAATATTGATTATAAGCATGCTGTACATAGGGTATCTGTTCATCCCATAACTTCGGATGCTTGCTACAGTAGCCTCAAAGAAAAAGTACCACTGTTATGTTTACCACCTCTATTTTTCCATCAGTCTATGGATGAAAATAAGTTTTCCTCTTCAATTTAGTGTCCATCATTCTCCACAAGCTAGTCTAAAAGTCCCCAAGGAATCGATTATCTCGATTCGAGACGATGGACGTGGGTAACCCAAAGTGAATCCAAACATACTGAAAAAAGAGATTAGCAGTCTTCTCAGTAGTGATCTACTTTTTACATGGAATCAAGATACACATCTTACTGAACCTATCCACTACAACATACAAATAGTCATGACCCCCTTTGGTCATTGGTAAACCCCCTACAAAATCCATGGAAATGCTTTCCCATGGATGGGATGGAACAGGAAGTGGTGAGTATAGCCCCAATTTTCTATTAGTGGGCTTATAAGTAGAACACATCACTCACCCCTTTACATATTTAGTTACAATTTATTTAATTTGAGGCCAATAACAAAATCTCTACAAATGATCCATAGTTTTTCCTACCCCAAAATTCCCAGACACAAGAGAAGTATGAGCTTCTCGTATTACATGGACTCGTTCACTTGTAGGAATACATAGCTTCCCAAGATGATAGAGTAATTTTCCTTGCATACAATAGTTCTCTACCTGTGCACCATGGGTTATCTTCTCATATACTTCTTTAAAATATTCATCGATGGCATATTGTTCTACATAGCTATCATGAGATAAAGAACTATTCTTCAAAATAATAGAAGCAGTAATAGGAGTTCTAGAAATCATATCGACTATCTTGTTACTTGTACCCTTCTTGTACTTGATTACCAAATTAAATTTTTGTAGAAAACACATCCATCTGTATTGCCAAGATTGTTGCAGTTTGGTCTGTGCTTGAAGATACTATAAGGGATGGTGATTTGTATGTATAATTGTTTCCTTCCCTAACAAGTAGTGCTTCCATTTATTTACGCTTTGAACTAATGCATACAACTCTTTATCATATGTAAGATAGTTAACAACAACTTGGTTAAAAGTTTCAGAGTGATAACAGATAGGCTTATGATATTTCATCAATATTGCACCCATGGCGTATCCACTACCATCTGTCTCGATCTCAAAAGGCTGTTGAAGGTTCGACAGTGCTAATACTGGTGCGGTACTAATATTCTCCTTCAAAGTGTCGAAATATTTTTGTTGCTTTCCTTCCCACTGAAAAGTGTTCTTCACACTCGTTAAGGCATGAAAAAGAGCTGTTATAAAGGAGAAGTTGGAAATGAATCTCCTCCAAGACTGGACTGCACCCAAGAAGCTCTGGATCTCGGTCATACTTTTGGGCTCATGCAAATTTACAATTACATCAATTTTGGAAGGATCAATATTCAATTGTCCTCCTCCTACAATATGACCTAAGTATATAACTGCAGTCTTTCCAAATTCACATTTAGACATTTTTACATACAACTTTTCCCTTTGCAAAGTATCCAATACTTGTTTTACATGCCTTACATGTTCATCCCAAGTCCCGCTAAAAACAATAATGTTGTCTAAATACACAATCACAAAGTCATCTAGGAAAGGCCTGAATACCTCATTCATCATATGCATGGAAGTTGTCAGAGCATTACAAAGCCCAAATGGTATAACTAACCACTCAAAAAATCATGGTTTGGTTTTAAAGGCAGTCTTCCATGCATCCTGTTCTGCGACCCTGATTTGATGATATCTACTGCATAAATCCAACTTCGTGAAATAAACAACATTCTTCAACTGATCAAGTAAGTCATATATACGAGGAAGAGGGTATCGATTTTTCACCGTGATTTTATTTAAGGCCCAATAATCGACACACATTCACCATGTGCCATCTTTCTTTGGCATCATCATGATCGAAGAACCACAAGGGAATGAATTGGGCCTAATGACCCCTTGATACAATAAACCTTGTACCTTCTTCTTGATCTCTGTCATCTCCACAAGTGACATCCTATACATTCCCACATTAGGAAGAGGATAATCCTTCTGAATATGTATCTCTTGTTGGATTTACCTCTAAGGAGGTAATCCATCTGGTTCCTGAAAATATCATCATACGAAACAATATCAATTAATTCCTTTTCATGAGAGGGATCACATCCTTGGAAAGCGTCGGATGTCCCGACATATTTCTCTCTTACGACCATGAGTACATATCTATTATTAGTGGTTATGAGTCTTTTCATTTTCCCTTCACTAACAAGTGTTGTATTTACCCTCATGCTGTGATCTCTAATAATATATTCCACTCCCCCCTTAGTAAGGTGGTATTTGTTCTCATGACGAAAGAAGACTACTTTTCTATCATAAATATAATGACTCCCCAACACTATGACACATATATCAAGTGGTACAACATCCAAATTCACTTCATCAATCAACTTTGAAGCAATAACAAATATGACCCTACATTGTTTGGTGACATTAAGTTTTTCTTTATAACATACCCAACCAAGAGGATAAGGCTTTGGATGTGGTTTCATTTCAAGACCCATCTTCTTGACAAGTGCTTCAGATATTAAGTTTACTTGGGAACCCAGATCAAATAATGTATCTATCTTAGTATGTTTAGATAAAACTCGTATACGAAATAACTCATTCCTCTTTCATTCATCAACATGAGATTCATAATTGGAACTTGAATTAGCATGAAGGGAATCTTTACCTTGTACTCCTACCACTGTGATCTTTCCTTCATCTCTTGAATCAGAACCAAGATCTTGCTGTACCATAGCAACGGTCATTGTCTTCCCCTTTCCACCGAACTATTTTGGTTTCTTTTCTGGATGCAGTTTCCAACAGTGTTCTTCATCGTGACCACTCTTCTTGCAATGAGTGCAAGTTGGTTTTCCTCCTTCTATAGTTACTATAGCGGTCTTCTTGTCCTTCCTTTTGAACTTCTTGAAAGTATTTTGTGGGAAATTGGAAGGTTTCTTTGTGGGACCTTCTTGAACATGTTTCCCCTTGTTCTCAAGGTGAGTGGCTTGCACACAAACTTCGTCAAGACTAGTGGGGTTAAAAAAGAGAAAAGTATGATGAATATAAATGTGAAGTGCACCAATATACTTCATTAAAGTTTCATAAAAATCCAAAGGAATGTTCAATGCTAGAGATTTCTTCCTAAATTATTTTGTAAAACTTTGTACAATTTGACCTTTACTTTGCCTTAAATTTTTCCATTCCATCATCACTTAATGTAAATACCCTAATGGATAGAACTGCTTCCTTATCTCTATTTTAAATTCCGACCATGAGGAAAGAATATTACCACACTTACTTCTATCCTGTAGCTTTCTCTCCCACCATACAAGAGCGGCGCCTTCCAACCGAAGAGAAGCCATTTGCACTTTAACTTCCTTTAAACAATATGCTGAACACGACAATATACTTCAACCTACCGGATCCAATTATCTAGTTTTTCAGGTTTAACATCTCCATTAAACACAAGTAAAGCAAACTTTAC
This sequence comes from Picea engelmannii, assembly GCA_009831015.1. Taxonomy (NCBI): domain Eukaryota; kingdom Viridiplantae; phylum Streptophyta; class Pinopsida; order Pinales; family Pinaceae; genus Picea; species Picea engelmannii. Next base: position 406,031 of record ML781191.1, on the reverse strand, counting down.
ATCAAGATTTAATAATGGTTTCTTAAAAGAGGCCTTATGGTTAGAATGCTGAGAGTGATGAGAATGCTCAAAGAAGAAGAACTAGAACTTGAAGGCGAAGATGGAGGCTCAGGATGATCTCCTCTAGCCCCTTGGTTTACTAAAGCATCATCATCAGGTGGTGCTTCCTTTTTCTTCCCTTTCTTATTCATCCTCTTCTTGTAATCTCCATACATTTTCTTGATCATTTCTGACATGCGATAAAAGACCATGTGAAAGTTTTTCTCCTATTCATCACGCTTGTCCTCTTCTACCATTTTCTTCCTTTGGGATGCACAGACAACTTCATGATTGAATGTCTTAATAGTTCCTTCACCCTTATTATTCCCTTCCCTAGTAAGCATTCATACTCAACAATTCAAGTCAAAGACGACTGCTCTGATACCAACATGATCCGAGATCTTTTCGTCCGGTGACTAATTAAAGAATTGTATTAAATGAGCATAAACTAAAGTACACCATAAAGAAGGAAAATCTCAAAAGAAAAGAGACATAAGCATGAAATATGAACACAAAAACTTGATAATGGAGTTCGTCCTTGGTGGACTACATCTCTGGGTCCTACTCTCAAATGGGTAGGCCTTTTTATTAACTCCACAAAAGAATTGGGCAAAATACATAAGTATACGTAATTATGGAGTTAAGCTACAAAATCTTTGCTCATATCAAAAAAATAACATCACCACTGCGTTCGTGGCGTTGAATTACCTAAAAATGACTGTCTCCATGCCTCGATCCGAGTCTAGCACTTTCAGGCCCAAGAGACACCCCTGTCTTGGTTTTTGTGCCTACCTCTGCAAATGAATGTCTGGAAAAATATCGAAAACATGCACTGTCTTGAAATCCATGCCAAAATACATACAGGCACACCCTTGGTTCTCCTCCCTCTCCTGTACACTGGCGGAGGCCCCCTTTTATAATTCTTTTTGGCGTTTTGGGAAATTTGAATTTTTGCCTTTCTCTGTTTGCTGAAGCCATTCTGAGCATCCTGAGTTGTTCTTAGCCTTCTTTGGATCCTTTTTGGATCAAGAAGTGATGTTAAATGTGTCGAAAGAGTAGAGAATATTCCATACCTCTTGCTGATATGCTTTAAGATGCGGCGATAGACAATGAATGGTATTTCTTACCCATCAAACGATTATTTCTGAATCACCAAACACTTTGAGATACTTCACCTTGAGATCAATGGTCCTTTTTAGACCTTGGAATAAGGCTTCATATTTTGCAGTGTTGTTGGCATGGATGATTTTAGGGGCTAAATTTCGCTCATGGGCTAATTTTCCATGGTTTTTCCAAAAATGAGATTCGCTATTTTAAAAATTATTCGCCCAAATTCTATAGGATAAAATTATTTTACCTTAAAAATCGCCAAAATTTT
>ML781191.1:371828-395922 GCA_009831015.1 Picea engelmannii | reverse complement strand
CTATAATTGGTATCAGAGCCGACCCCTTTTATCTAAGGGTAGATCCTAGAGCTGAAACATGTCAAGCCATGAAGGAAATTCAACCAATAAGGCCCCTTTGTTCAATGGAACAAACTTTGTCTTCTGGAAAGTTAGAATGAGAACCTGCATAATGGATTTAGGTACAGATGTCTGGGATGTGGTAGATACTGGTTATGTAAATCCAATTGTACTAGCTAATAAGGATGACAAGCTATAATTTAGCTTCAACACTAAGGCTATGAATGCTATCTTGAGTGGGCTTGCAGAAGAAGAATTCGTAAAATTTATGCACCTAGGAATTGCCAAAGAAATATGGGACAAACTCATTAGCAGTTATGAAGGTAATGAGAAGGTAAAGGACGCCAAGCTTCAAACCTACAGAATACAGTTTGCACAACTGAAGATGAAGGAAGATGAAACTGTTGGAAAATACTTTCTCAGAGTAGAAGAAATGGTAAATACAATGAAATCACTTGGTGAGAAAATTTAGGAACCTTCTTTAGTTCAGAAAATTTTGAGATCTCTACCAGATAGGTTCAACTCGAAGGTCTCTTCTATTGAATAACTTAATGATCTAAAAACCTTGGAGTTTGATCAACTTCTAGGAACATTGTCTGCATATGAAATGAGAATATTTAAATATAAAACCACCTCCAGAGAAGCATCATTTAAGGCAGACGAGAATGAGGATTTAGAGATTGATGAAATTGAAGAAAAAATTGTGAAGAGACTGAAGAGGGGATCATGAAAATACAAAGGTAAACTGCCTTTCAAATGTTTCAAATCTGGTAGGATAGGTCATTTTGCAAAAAAATTCCCCACAAAAGAAAGGATCAAACATGTGATGATGAGGAGAAGCACAAACACAAAAATTTCTTTAAAGAGAATAACTTTAAGAAGAAAAGTCTTTGCGTAAACAATGATGATGTTCCTTCAGATGATGAAGACAATGACTCCACTATTGAAGATAAACTAAATGAATTCATACTTATTGCCAAAGAGGATTATGATAATTTAAGCACAAGAAGTGATGCTAATGAAGAAGAAGTTGTGGTTGACATGGAAGAAGAACTGATCAGTGCACTGGAAAAGATTGACAGACTAAGAATTAAGAACAGAAAGCAAAGACAATTGTTGATACAGTTTGAGAAAGACAGTAAAGAACCTGATGAAGACCTTGTCCTACTAAAAGTGGAACTAGAAGAGGCAAAGAAAATCAGAGACATTCTGAAATGACAGTTATCAGAAAAGAAGGCAAGATTTGAAGCCTTAGAACAAGAAGTAGTGAAAACTAGGAAAGAGATGGAGAAGTTTCAAGCCTTGTATAATCAGAATCTGTCAAGTATCAAAGCCTCAGAAAGATTAGCCATCATTCTAAATCAACAAAGGAATTCAAAGCTGAAAAGTGGTTTGGGTTATGAAGAGGGATCAAGTAGTGTGTTGGAGCTGCCTTTTTCATTTGGGTCAAATCTATTTTAAAGGTCAAATGTTAGTTCTTAAGTTCTTTTTTGCTTCGTGACATTCACCTATTGAAAATATTAGTAGTCTCGACATGTGACATAGTGGGAGATGTGATGTTTCATAAGTTACCACTTTTATTGTGAAATGAAGGTTGTTTCTCTTTGTACCTTGGAATATCGCTCTTCGGGAGTTACAAGTCACAATATTTACAAACCCCGATGTGCGAGGTCGTGAAAAGTTTCAAAATATTACCTTAGGTGAAAGCTAAGAGTGGGACCATGTAAACCCCATTCAAATGCTGTCAGGATTTCGCGTCTCGATGTTTACTCTCTCCTAAAACATTACCATCATAACCCCGAAAGAAGAAGCCGCGAGATCCTCACATAAGTAACTCGGGTTAACGTCCAGAGTGTTTAGTCTAACCATGGTTAAAGCCTCTCAGGATTTCGTGACTCGGCATACGTTCCGCCCAGAAACTATACCCTCGAAGCCCTGAGCCACAAAGTCACGATATAAATTAAAACATGATTAATAAAAAACTTAATTTGATTACATCATCACTTAACTAAATCTAATCATCGCAATCTCAGGTTTTAGAGGCTCGAAAGGTCAGAGTTAAAAGTCCTGATACGGCGAACGCCGAAATGTTGATTTAAATCCCGATTAAGGAAGCCAAGCCAACCTAATCAATGTTTAATGAAAATGATAATAATGCACAGTTTACGAGGTAATTTCAAATGTTCCTTGCGCTAGCTTGTGCCACGAACCGTCGAATTTTATATCATTAATTGGAAATAAGGAGAAACGACAAAGTAAGGATATGGTTTTTATTGCCAAAATCTCTATCTAATTATGATTGGACCGTTCTGTCCGTAAGGACATCGATATGTTAAATGGTTGAAGATATAGATCTTTTTCTTCCTATCATATTCATAAAGTTCATTTCTATCTCGCACAAAGAATTTTTTCTCAGTAAGCTAACTTCTATATGTATACACATTTTTATCGCAGAAGAGAAAAGTTACAATCCCCTATCATGGCCCCGCAAAAAGTATCCAAGGCAATCACAGAGGTTTTAGGACAAGGTTCTAATAATATTTCGATACTTTACTTCGAAGCATTGATTGCATACGAACCTGGTCATACGTCTCGAAGGTTTTGCAATCACAGTTGGTGAACTACTCAGACGATTCCAGTGACAATGAGACAGATGACATGACTACCAAATACAAGATCGTCGTCCAGGCAGAGATGCACAAAGTAGCGGCCCGACCACGTCTTATACCTTATTATGACATGATCCGATGGGCACTAGATCATGTAGACATCCCTACCAAAACCACCATCAGCGAGCAGGGGTTCACTGTTGGGACCTTTAGATCATAAATCTTATAGGTTATGTACAAATTACCACCCACGTCAGACTTCTCGTACAATGTAGAGTTTCTAGATGGTTTTAAAAATAAGGAATGCGAGAAATACACAAATTTTTTATCCGATTTGATTAAGGATTGGGTCTCACACCCAGCGAAGTTCAGAGCAGACAATAATGGAATTTATTCCATATCTTCTTTGGAACCACAATTCAAATATGTAGTGATGATGACTTGTAGATTAGACGGGAGGGAAGACATCATGCATTTTTTCCTCCAATGGGTGCCCTTGATATACTCAATAGAAAAAGGATATTATTTCAACTGGGCTAAAATGTTATCAGATAACCTGACCAGTCGAGTCACAGAATATCAGACGCAGAAAGAGAGCGGGAAAGCTGCTTCATTTTTTATGTCCGCATATCTCATGGACGCGGTATGTTACATGACACCTTTTCCTTTGATGAATTGGAGCTGGGCTCCATCGGATGCTGAGCCAGTCCATGTATATCATTCTAAGCTTTTGGAGGACAAGGATCTGGATTTCGTATACGAAATATTCAACTGGGTGATGGTACCGATGCATGTTGCCATCTTCGGTAATCTTCCACCTAGGATATCAGATAGCATCACGACAAATTTAAGTAGAGTGGTCGATTGGTATGTGGAGAAAGAATTCTCATACATCAGGGTGTTCGGTGCTTCCATCCCTCTGCATGATTTACCCTTACTTATACCCAACAGGATGGCTTGTCGTAAGATCGCCAGGCAAACTGTAATTGACGGTATAAGTAAAGAAATGAAAGGGTATTCAAAAAAGGTATGGCCACCTTTTCCTATTCATTTAAACACCTATTCATTATTAGACTTCGGGCATGCAAAGGCTGAGGCAGTAGCCCTAGAAGATATAAATTCGGTTCATATAAAATTCAAGAAACATGATCCACATAGGGTCGTGAGTAATCATTTGGCCAACTGTGGCCTTAAAATATTTGAGCACGAGAATTCGCCTCACGATGATATTTTCCGAGGTGCAAAATCTTATGATGAGGTTTTGGCTCGAATACAAGCCTTGTCGCCCGAAGAGAAAGCCGATGTTGTCAGATTCCAAGAGCATAGGCAGATTTTCCTTCCTCCAATATTACAGGGTGAAGATTTGACGATAGAAAAGGAGAAACAAACAGAATCCAGAGGCTCTAAAGGTTCAGTGCCTGGTCAAGAAGGACAACAGGATAAAGAAGAGCAAGCTGGGGGCCTGAAACTGGAAGCTGAGGCTTCTGGTCCTCCAAGAGAGTCGACTTCGGTCATTACTCCCGAAAAATCTTCTAAACAGGTCGACAATCCCATCACCTCCATTACCCCCCTATAGTTTGCAAAGGAAATCCCGGACGCAGGTTGGATTTTGGGTGAAAAATTGACACCTATAGCAGTTGAAGAGCTCCCTCCGAATGAATTCTTCTTCAATAAGAAGAGGAAAGTGGTTGTGAGACAAGAACTCTGCCAAGAGGTAGGTACTTTCTCTAATAAATATAAAATTTTAACTGATGGGAAAGATATGAAGAAAGTAGAGTTCACAACGCAAATAGCAGGAACACTATGTGCTTTCACCACGGTGAATCAATACTCAGTCGCGACCCTGAAGGATTAGCTAAAACTAAAGAATCATTTGATCAAGACACTAGAGACTAAACTATCTACAACAGAGGCTGCTGCTAAAGATCAGGCAAGTGCAACTTTAAAGCAAGAAAGAATAAAATATCAAAAATAAATTGAGTGGCTTAAAGTCGATCTCGAACAGACACAGTTGAAGGTTCAGACAAGTCAAACTTAGATAAGCCAACAGGGAGAATTAACAGACCAGCTTCGGGCCAAACTAGAATTCACCGAAAGCCAGGTAATCGATATTGAGATATTTCAATCCCAAGAAATAGAGGTCATAGAAAGGTTATCGGCGACACAACAGGGTTTGCTTGAAAAAGTGGAAACAATTCAAAGCAACTTCCAACTCATTGATCAGGTGTTTGAAAACCTCTCTCTTAAAGAAAGGGATGTCAGAGAAACTCAGGTGGCATTCCACGAGGCTATTATAGCCACAATGAGAAGGGAAGCAAGAAATAGTTCTAGTTTTCCCATTGCAGAGAAGACCAGGGATAATATCTTGTTGAAAGAATAGGAGAGAAATATATCCGAAGGTAAAAAATAAGCTACGAAGCTGAGGAAATCTTGCAAAGAATTTTTCGGTTTGTTAAGTGAGATTTGTTTGGGTTTCGATGGTGAAAGTGGCATGGAGATACTGGGTCAGATCAATACAGCTAAATATATGCTAAATATCAAGGAAAATGAAGAAAGAGAATTAGCTGAAATATCACAAATAACTCAAACAGACATAGTGCAAATAGACAAATGGCTAATTAAACCGAGTATGCAGTTATGCTCTATCAATGACAAAGATCAACATGTGGAGGGAAAGTTGCCACTATTGATGAAAGAATGCTATATTTTTGAGGCAAATAATCAAGCAGAGCCATCTAAGTTGATATCACAACTGGTGGAAAAGTGCATTATTTGCATGGAGCATGCGAAGAGGCAGGTTTCGGGTACCAAATGAGAACAGAGATAAAGAAACGAAACGTTTCGACTCCTTGATTGTAACCGAAAACCTCTAGAACTATTGATATTCCAATGCAAAAGAATTTTGTATAAATTTACATTTTGAAGAAGGAAAAAAGGTTGGACCTTTTTGATCAATTGTAATAGAGACTCTCTCTTTCGAGACTTAATACAAAGCAATCCGAAGATTCCTAATTCCACCACTACTGTGTTATGAGTTTGTTCTTTCTGTTATTTCATTTTCAATCTTATTTCACTTATATACATCTGATGAATGTTGCATTGCAATTTAGTAACACTTCTACTGCAGTGATTAATATTTAGCTATCTATTGTTTACAATTTTTCCTCTGTATCGGATACTAGCAGGTACAAGACCTGTAAAACTTTAGGTTGTCATATTTTATGCTTCATCAAACCATTTCTTATCTTATTTTCTTCTTCTGTTTACAGAGTGAGATTCTCTTTTGATAGGAGCCTTATTCTATAGACAACTTAATGTTTTCCCATAATTCATACACCATTTATTTCAAATATAACACAGTTACGAAAAAAGGCCTTTGGTTTGTATTTTTCTTTTAATATTGATTTCTAAAGTTCTCTTTTATAAAATCAAAATTGATACAACATAAAACTTTTCGGATTTCCTTAAATTTTTCTATTCCTCTATGAATGTCCCTGTTGTAAGACAACCCAATATTGAACCCGGTTTGACAGATCAAACTCATATTGCTTTAAATCTCTTTGATACCATACTTAAAACGACTAACACCCGGGTAGAACTTGAACGTTCATGGGTTGCAATTGAAGGGGATATAAACATCCAGGAATAGTTGGAATCCAGACAACGACAGCCTAGAAACCAGCCCTAGCTTCCTTTCCCGAAGGTCTACCCTCCTCTTTTTTACATCTTACAAAATTTCGGATGCCTAGACACTGTACTTTTTTAAAGCCTTAAGTACAGACTCTGGAACAACATCTTTTTGGAGCCGTTTCCGGGGACGAAGTTACGAAACCTTTTCCCTGGGAAGAACGACATATTTTCAAGTTTCACCCTTTGATAGTGAACAAAGAGTGAGCACTTTCTAAAGGATTTTCTTACCTTTTACTTGGCGAATATACGTATAAGTAAGCCAGCATCCGGTTGAAGGAATACTAGACAAAACCTAGAGAACAAGCAGACCATGCTTGTTTCAGATCCTGAAAAATTACTAAAATCTAGAGGTTCTCTTAAGCCGACTACTGCAGTCTATCAGCTTAAACACCCACATCCCAAGACCAAAAGTGCTTGCAAACCTTCAAATTCACATAGTACACCCCCCAAAACCACTAATTCATTTTTATTCAGCTCTGCGGTTAAAAGTGAAATCCTTCTGAAAAACCTCTGTTGGATACAAAGGTAAAAACCCAAACGTAAATTTTTCAGCAGTTGATATCCCGCTGACTCTCCTTTTAGACTTACCGACCTCACCAAGTCGCGAAGAGTATACTATATACTCAAATCCCACACCTGTGTGATCCCCTAACTACGTCTCCTGCAAATCCGAAGAGCCAAGTCCTCGCGTCTCCGTTCATTCGTCTTCGCTTCTCTCATCTCCCAAAGAAGCTAAGAATCCATTTTTAGTCTTACAGAACCTGCTATATAACACACCCTATCCCCACCAGGTAATACCAATGGCGGTTGCTGGAGGAGGAGAAGGGGGCCAAGCGCCTCCCCCGCCCCCCAGAGTTTTCACTAAAGTGGCTGCGAGATATGCACCTTTAGTTCTACCCGCGCCTCTTCATAACCTTCCTGAAAATTATATAAAAAAATTACCAAACTTTACAGGGGAGGGGGACTTAAATACAACCGAACATATAAATTTCTTTGATTAGTTCGCCGATATTCTAGGTCTGGAACACGAAGACGTTTATTCGAGATTATTTTTTCAAACTTTTGAAGGACAGGTACGAACCTAGCTTCGAAGCCTTCTCGCAAGGTCTATCCTATCTTACGATGCGTTAGAAGATGCCTTTCTTAGACAATGGGGTGAGAGAAAAGACCATTTATATTATCTAACTAAGTTCGGATCTTTAAAGAAAAGAAATTCAGAAACAATGATGGAATTTATCCAAATATTTAATAAACTGTATAATAAGACCCCAGTTGAAGCCAAACCCTCCTAACCTGCAACCAAAGTAACCTTTGCAGGAGATTTTGAACCCGACTTCGCTCTTCTCTTAAGAGAAAGGCGGGGGGCTACCTTAACCCGAATGTAGGATGATGCTGTGGAAATCAAGTCTAACATGATGGCCTCTGGTAAGTTGAAAGCTAAGATAGAAATGGGGAACAGAGAAACTAGACGTTTTAGGGAACAAGTGGGACCCTCAGGATCTAATAGATCTATAGACAACAAAATGGATGATATGGCCAGGATAATCAAGGAATTGTCGAATAAAATTTCTAGGATGGAATTAGATCAATCGAAAACCGATCCTTTCGTTAAAAGATAATTCAGGAGAAACCCCAACCTTCAAAATCCACAAAGACAAACTACAAATGAAGATCAAAAAATTTAAACCCCTCTAAAAAACAAAAAAAATATAGGAGGAAATGATCTGGAGGACTTCGAAGGTCTGGAAGAAGATGTGACAAACCTGGGTGATGACTGCACTCAACCTTATATAACTAAATAAGATTATGAGAAGTATTTAAGCTCACATCAACCCCCAGATGCAGAGGATGACATAAACAACACAGACCTCCCAGACCATCAAGAAGTAATTCATTCAATAATGGCTGAAGTCCAACCTAGGTATAACCTGAGGTCTAAAAACAAGTCTGCGTTGATTTTTCAACCCAGGAAAATTCTCCCTAGAGGTGAGGTATATGTGCCCACCCCAAAGGAGACCGAAACACCTAAAGGGACTGACTCATTGGATCCAAAGATGAAGGAGGTTGAGACCCAAACAAAGGAGATCAAGAAGGTCGATACACAAACACCGGTAATTAAGATCACGAGTAATAAATCAGCTAAGACAAATAAGTTGGAGAAGAGAGTGTCTGAGATTTCAACAAGAGAAACAGACAAAGGTGGTGGCGGTTTTAGTTTTGAAAATGAGATAAATAGAATCAAAATACCTATCCCCCTGGTTGAATTAGCAAAGAATCCTGCATATTTTAAACAAATAACCAAAGTGATAGGTTGTTCAAACCAAGAAAGCCAATCCGACGTGATAAATTTGGAAGATGAAAAGCCAAATATTACTTTCGGTCCACATTTCGAGGGCACCAGAGACACCATTGCCCATTTCTATATCATCCTAAATGTGCATGATCAACTATTGCATAATTGCATGCTAGATTCTGGAGCTTCACATAATGTGATGCCCAACGCTATTATGGATAGATTAGGCCTCGAGATCACCCGACCTTACAAATATCTCTACTCTTTTGATTCGAGAAGAGTCAAGTGCTTAGGTATGATAAAATATTTAGTAGTCACCCTTGCACAAGTCTCAGTCAAAAGTATTCTGATGGATGTAGTTATTGCTGATATCCCCCCAAAATATGGATTACTGTTATCAAGGTCATGGGGAGCCAAACTTGGGGGATCCCTTCAACTGGACATGACTTATGACACAATTCTTGTATTTGGTGGGCAACTTAATAGGTTATATAGGGAAACGAGGTTAGCCTATACTGTGAGCAATCCTCAGAATCCTAACAATTTTCCTATTTACATTGCTGATCAAGATCTAGGAAATTGTATTTTGTATTTTGATGATGGTATAGATAGTTGCACCGAAGAAAACTGCATAGACGAGAAAGATTCATAAAATATGCATAGTACAGGGATCTGGAAAATGTTTTTTGACGAAGCTCTGTTGTGTGAAGGATCCGGTGCAGGAGTACTTTTTGTGGCACCTGAAAATAGGTTAGTTATCCCTTTTTCTTACAGGCTTCAATGGGATATAGACTACACTAACAATGTATGTGAATATGAAGCTTTAGTTTTAGGTTTGGAAGCTGCCAACAAACTGAACATAAAGAACCTGGAAGTATATGGAGACACTGAGTTGATAGTCAAACAGATAAATCGACAATACTAGGCCAAACACCTGAGATTGAGAGCATATAGAAATTGTGTCTGGGATCTAATGGAAAATTTCTTCTCGTCTGTAAATATTCACTTCATACCACGCACTAAAAATTTGCAGGCCAATTCGTTAGCCAAGGAAGCCTCGAATTTCTCTCCCCCCATAGATTTTAAATTAAAATACCATATAGAGGTGAGGCATAGACCATCCATCCCAAACAACATACAACACTGGTAGGTTTTCGAGGATGATGAATAGATCAGAAAGTTCCTTGAAGTAGTGGGTGACTTTTTTGAAACCCACATCGATCAAGAGAATCAAAATGATCACATGTGGATCATGCAAGAAGGAGAAGACCCTCAAGAGTTCCGAGAAAAAATTGCCAACCATCGCATGTTAGTTTTAAAAAATAATCAGATTCCAAAGGGACTTATTCCCCTGGAGAGACTTTTCGATCAAAATGACATGCCTTTGAAATCTACTCTTCAACCCCAACTAGAAGAGGTTGAAGATTGCGATGTAGGGACAAAAGAAGAACCAAAGATGGTGAAAATATCAAAGTATCTTCCTCCTGAGGTGAACAATAAGTATAAAGATTTGCTTGCACGATATAAAGATGTTTTCGCTTGGTCTTACGAAGAGCTTAGGACTTACGACACTACCGTGATCGAACACAAGATACCTCTGAAGCCTGGTATCAAACCCTTTAGGCAAACGCTTAGAAAAATCAACCCTATCTTATTACCCATAGTCGAAAGAGAAGTCAAGAAGCTTTTAGATGTGAAAATAATAGTACCACTAAGATACTCTGATTGGGTAGTGAACCTGGTTCCGGTTAGAAAAAAGAGTGGAGAGATTAGGCTATGTGTTGATTTCGGAAATTTAAATAAATCTTCCCTAAAAGATAACTATCCTTTACCTAAAATGGATCACATCTTAGAAAAGGTAGTCGGAGCAAATAGGATGTCTATGATCGATGGTTTCTCTGGGTATAATAAAATTGCAGTAAACGAACAAGATAAAGAAAAAAGATCTTTCACTACACCTTGGGGTACATTCATGTATGATAAAATGCCTTTTGGTCTAATGAATGCAGGTGCCACTTTCCAGCGTGCTATGGATATTGCCTTCGTCGACGAAAGAGACAAGTTTGTAGTTATCTACCTCGACGATCTAACTGTTTTTCTAAGTCTGATGAAGACCATTTAATACATCTCAAATAGACTTTTGAAAAATGACGTAGGTTCGGTCTGTCTTTAAACCCTAAAAAGTCTTACTTCGCCATGTGGGAAGGTAAACTCCTAGGCCATATTATGTCCCGAGATGGAATTAAAATTGATCCCAGTAGGGTTCAAGCTATAGACATAATAAATATTCCTAGAAATGTAAAGGAAATCTAGTCATTCTTAGGAAAGATAAACTTTTTGAGAAGGTTTATTCCAAACTTCGCTGAAATTGTGAAATTAATCACAGGTATGTTAAAGAAAAACAACGAGGTAAAATGGACAACAGAGGCCAAAGAATCATTTGCACATATCAAGAGGGTTATAAGAGAGGCACCTGTATTGGCAAGCCCTGACTATCTAAAGGATTTTCTCATTTTCTCATTCGCTTCTGAGCACACTATTGCTACGGTGCTCCTCCAGAAAAATGAGGAGGGTTTCAAACAACCGATATCCTTTTTTAGAAAAAGTCTCAGAGATGCGGAACTAAAATACAATATAATGGAAAAACAAGCATATTCTATGGTAAAGGCATTAAAGGATTTTAGGACTTATGTATTGCATTCTAAGATAATCACGTATGTACCTACTAGCTCTGTAAAAGACATTCTAGTGCAACCTGACAATGATGGCAGAAGGGGATGGTGGCTCACAAAAATTCAAGAATTTGATCTGGAAATAAAGCCGACGAAGCTAATAAAGGGTCAAGGTTTGGCTAAAATCTTAGCTGAATCCAATTACAAAGCCCTCGACATAAATAACATACAGGGATGTGGAGAAGAGGAAGATATTAACGAGTTCTACGAGCAAACAAGTGAAGTTAGGATCGAAGAGAAGTTTACATCCTCTGACTGGTACAAAAACATAGTATCCTACCTACTGACTTTGAACTTCCCAAGTGATTTATCTCCATCCAAAGCCAGAACGCTAAAACTACATGCGGTCAAATACTGTATATTTGAGGGTAAGTTGTTTTGGAAGGACCCACTTGGTTTCCTATTGGTATGTTTGGTTGAATCTGAAACAGAGAAGGTCATAAACGAATTCCACGAAGGAGTGTGCGAGGGACATCACGCTTGGAGAGCGACACCTTATAAAATCCTGAGGGCGGGTTATTATTGGCCTAAACTTTTCTCGGATGTAAATGCCAAAGTCAAGGCTTGTGACCCTTTCCAACTATTCACAGGCAAGCATAAACTCCCAGCACTACCTTTAGTTCTAGTCAAAACAGAGGCTCCTTTTCAACAGTGGGGACTGGATTTTATGGGCGAAATTAACCCCCATTCCAATGCTCAACACAAATGGATCCTAACCGCCACATATTACTTTACTAAATGGGTAGAGGCTATTCCTACCAATAGGGCTACAGATTCGGTGGTAATAGATTTCCTACAAGAAAATATTTTATCTAGATTCGGTTTCCCCCGAAAGATAGTAACAGATAATGCTCAGGATTTTAAATCTATGGCTATGATCAGTTTTTGCCAAAAGTACAATATTGTACTCGGCCATTCTACGACATATTATCCCTAAGGGAATGGACTGGCTGAATCTTTGAACAAGAGTCTGATCAACATAATTAAGAAAGTGTTGAACGAGAACAAGAGATCCTGGCATATACATCTAAAATACGCATTATGGGAAAATCGGATTGGCATAATAAAATCTATCGGTATTTCTCCTTTCCAGATGGTATACGGGACTGACGTGGTATTACCTATAAACTTAGTGCTTCCTGTGATGAAACTATGGAAAGATGAGAAATAAGAACCAAACCACGTCACAAGGAGAATAAATCAGTTGATCGAATTACAACAGAACAGGATCGAGGTGGATGAAAGATTGCAAAAATATCAAGACGACATGAAAACGTTATTTGACCATAAGACAAAAGAAAAAGAGTTTCTTCTAGGAGATTTGGTCTTAATATGGGATGCTAGGAAGGAAGATTCGACGAAACACGGTAAATTCGATCATATTTGGTATGGACCATTTAGAGTCGCAACTTCCAAAGGAAAAAAATCATTTTTATTAGAAAATCTGGATGGTAAAATATTCAACGCCCCTGTCAATGGGCGTTATCTAAAACACTACATGACAAATTAGTTCTTCGAGGTTTTCCATTGTATATACCGGTTTGTATTTTCTTTCTATTTCATGATTCCCTTAAGGTAAGTTTTCAATTTTTATTTTTTAGGTCAATGTAAGTAGAGATACATGGTTTTCAAATACTTTTAATTTCTTTTAAAAAAGGGCACTCTTTGTTTTTACAGGATTTTGGTTTGCAAACTAAACGGGTGAATGGAGAAAACAGAAGGTCATGTATCGGAGATTTACATTCGCCGAATACAGGTGACAGAAAAGGTTTTCGGTTATTTTAAAAATGGTAAGGTAAAGGCACGAACTCCTGAAAATTTTGTTCCTTAAGAAAGCAAAGATCTCCAGAAAACATCATAAATGTCCCATAAATCTAATGTTCTCACTTAATTGATTATTAAAAAGTACAGTTACTTGCCCTGGGTCCTAATAATTTTAAACATAGATAGGTGGTAGTTAAAACAAACAGAAAGTGAAGCATCTTTGGGGAAGGGTTTTCAAAATAGAGGTTTTAATTTTCAACCCCTGCCCCTCAGCATACAAGAATTTGTCCGTCACCTTTCTTTTGGTCCTTAGATTTTTCTTCTTAAAAATGACAAATGTATTTTCGGATTTATATACGTAGGGAGAAGAGATTATGTTTAAACTTTGAAAGCTGTAAGCATGTTTTGGAAAGAAGGCTGGTCTTCACAGATCCTCGGTCTCTTACTAAACAAGTTATGCCTAGGTAGATCCTGACTTTTCTAGGTTTTTCAACAGTTTTGAAGGGCTAAGGCTTACTCAAAGGAAAACCCCCAGAAAAATGTTTCCCCTTTTTCTCCCTACAGACCCAAGGTGTTGTGAAAGTCAAAGGAAGGTTGGCACCGAGTAATCAAAGTAAGTTGACAAACCTACATTGAAAAATATTACGCAGATATCACCCCTTATACAATCTGATTGCCCCCACTTTGTATTCTAAAAAGAAAATTATAAGACATATGATGAAAGGAAAGTCATATCTAATTGAACATCTAGTCTGAAGAGACGATGAAAGGAAATTCATAAATGATTTCCCTCATCTCAACATTTAAATGCATAAATACATTTCGAAGTGGTGAAAGGAAATTCAGCCAAAAGGGGCAGATAACTTCACTGGGGTACTGAACAGGCCTGCTGGCAGTGAAGCAATATCTGAGATATCTGTAAGACTGTCATACATGAATATCACTTGACTCTGGTAATCAACTTTCTTGAGACCAGATCCACATCCTAAGTCCAGACGAGACTCTTCGATTAAAAAATTCCATAAATTTCGTTGGATGTAAGTCAAAAAACTGTAAAGATCTGTTAGATTTCCTAGAAATGTTTTGATTTGTCCTAATGTAGACCTAAACTTAGTAAAGAGAAAGAGAAAGTTTCGAAAGGGACTGTAGCTGAGTGAGAAATATATTTGAGTATTGAAAAGCCTTACAACAGTAAAAGACAAAAATCTTTTCTTCCCCTAGTTTATCTTTTCCCTAAAGCAAGTTTCACAGAAGTGAAACTAGTGACTCCATTTACCCAATACAAGCACGTGGTCTACTGTTCTTCCCGCCTCATAGGGAAACGAGATCCCTAGTTGGAGACTATGTTGGAGCCACCTTTTTCATTTTGTTCAAATCTATTTTAAAGGTCAAATTTCGGTTCTTAAGTTCTTTTTTTCTTTGTGACATTCACCTACTGAAAATCTCAGTAGTCTTGACATGTGAAATAGCGGGAGATGTGATGTTTCATAAGTTACCACTTTTATCGTGAAACGAAGGTTGTTTCTCTTTGTACCTCATAATATCACTCTTCGGGAGTTACAAGTCACAAGATTTACAAACCCTGATGTGCGAGGTCGCGAAAAGTTTCAAAATCTTATCTCAGGTGAAAGCTAAGAGTGGGACCATGTAAACCCCAGTCAAATGTTGTCGGGATTTCATGTCTCGGCATTTACTCTCTCCTAAAACATTATCGTCATAACCCCGAAAGATGAAGCTGTGAGATCCTCACATAAGTAACCTGGGTTAACGGCCAGAGTGTTTAGTCTGACCATGGTTAAAGCCTCTTGGGATTTCGCGACTTGGCATACGTTCCGCCTGGAAACTATACCCTCGAAGCCTCGAGCCATGAAGTCGCGATATAAATTAAAACATAATTAATAAAACACTTAATCTGATTATGTCATCACTTAACTAAATCTAATCATCGCAATCTTGGGTTTTAGAGGCTCGAAAGGTCAGAGTTAAAAGTCCTGATATGGCGAACGCCGAAATGTTGATTTAAATCCTGATTAAGGAAGCCAAGCTAGCCTGATCAATGTTTAATGCAAATGATAATAATGTGCAGTTTACGAGGTAATTTCAAATGTTCCTTACGCTAGCTTGTGCCATGAACCGTCGAATTTTATGGCATTAATTGGAAATAAGGAGAAATGACAAAGTAAGGATATGGTTTTTATTGCCAAAATCTCTATCTAATTATGATTGGACCGTTCTATCCGTAAGGACGTCAATATGTTAAATGGTCTAAGATATAGATCTTTTGCTTCCTATTTTATTCATAAAGTTCATTTTTATCCCGCACAAAGAATTTTTTCTCAGTAAGCTAACTTCTACATGTATACACATTTTTATCGCAGAAGAGAAAAGTTACAATCCTCTGTCATGGCCCCGCAAAAAGTATCCAAGGCAAGCGTAGAGGTTTCAGGACAAGGTTCTGATAATATTTCGGATACTTCACCTTGAAGCGTTGATTGCGTATGAACCTGTTCATACGTCTCGGAGGTGTTGCAATCACAGTTGGTGAACTATTCGGATGATTCCAATGACAATGAGACAGAGGACATGACTACCAAATACAAGATCATTGTCTAGGCATAGATGCACAAAGTAGACATCCCTACCAGAACCATCATCAGTGAGCAGGGGGTCACTGTTGGGACCTTCAGACCAGAAAGCTTACAGGTTATGTACGAATTACCACCCACCTCAGAATTCTCATACAATGTAGAGTTTATAGATGGTTTTAAAAAGAAGGAATGTGAGCAATATGAGAAAATTTATCTGATTTCATTAAGGATTGGGTCTCACACCCAACGATGTTCAGGGAAGACAACAATGGAATTTATTCCATATCTTCTTTGGAACCACAATTCAAATACGTAGCGATGATGACCTGTAGATTATATGGGAGGGAATACACCACACATTTTTTCTGCCAATGGGTGCCCTTGATATACTCAGTAGCAGAAGGCTCTTCTTTCGACTGGGCTAAAATGTTCTCAGATAGCCTGACCAGTCGGGTCACAAAATATCGGATGCATAAAGAGAGAAGGAAAGATGCTTCATTTTTTATATCCGCATATCTCATGGATGCGGTATGTTCCATGACACCTTTTCCCTTGATGAATTGAAGTTGGTCTCCATCGGATACTGAGCCAATCCATGTATATCATTCTAATCTTTGGGAGGACAAGGCTCTGGATTTTTTATGCGAAATATTCAACTGGGTGATGGTACTGATGCATGTTTCCATCTTCAGTAATCTGCCACCCAGGATATCGGTAGCATCACGACAAATTTAAGCAGAGTGGCTGATTGGTATGTGGAGAAAGAATTCTCATACATCAGGGTATTCGACGCTTCCGTCCTTCCGCATGCTTTACCCTTACTTATACTCGACAGGCTGGATTGTCGTGAGATCACCAGGAAAACTATAATTGGTGGTATAAGTAAATAACTGAAAGGGTATTCAAAAAAGGTATGGCCACCTTTTCATATTTATTTAAACACCTATTCATTATTAGACTTCGGGCATGCAAAGGCCGAGGAAGCAGTCCTAGAAGATATAAATTTGTTTCATATCGAATTCAAGAAACATGATCCACACAGGGTCATGAGTAATCATTTGGCCAATTGTGGCCTTAAAATATTTGAGCACGAGAATTCGCCTCACAATGATATTTTTTGAGGTGCAAAATCTTATGACGAGGTTTTGGCTCGAATACAAGCCCCGTCGCCCGAAGAGAGGGCCGATGTTGTCAGATTCCAAGAGCACAGGTGGATTTTTCTCCCTTCAATATTACGAGGTGAAGATCCAACGATAGCAAAGGAGAAGCAAACAGAAGACGGAGTCTCTAAAGGTTCAGTGCCCGGCCAAGAAGGACAACAGGATAAAGAAGAGAAATTTGGGGGACCAAAACCAGAAGCTGAGGCTTCTAGTCCTCCAAGCGAGTCAACTTCAGTCATTACTCCCAGGAAATATTCTAAACAGGTCGGCAATCCCATTGCCTCCAATACCCCCCTACAGTCTGCAAAGGAAATCCCGGATGCAGGTTGGATTTTGGGTGAAAAATTGACACCTATAGCAATTGAAGAGATCCCTCCGAATGAATTCTTCTTTGATAAGAAGAAGAAAGTGGTTGTGAGACAAGAACTCTACCAAGATGCAGGTACTGTCTCTAATAAATATAAAATTTTAACTGATGGGAAAGATATGAAGAAAGTAGAGTTCGCAACGCAAATAGCAGGAACACTGGGTGCTTTCACCATGGTGAATCAATATTCAGTCAGGACCCTAAAGGATCAGCTAAAACGAAAAAATCATTTGATCAAGACACTAGAGACTAAACTATCTATAGCAGAGGTTGCTGCTAAAGATAAGGCAAGTGTGACTTTAGAGCAAGAAAGAATAAAAGATCAAAAAAAAATTGAGCGGCTTAAATTTGATCTTGAACAGACACAATTGAAGGTTTAGACAAGTCAAACTCAGATAAGCCAGTAGGGAGAATTAATAGACCATCTTCGGGCCAAACTAGAATTCGCCGAAAGCCAGGTAATTGATATTGGGATATTTCAATCCCAATCAATAGAGATCAAAAAAAGGTTATCAGCGGCGCAACAGGGTTTTCTTGCAAAAGTGGAAACAATTCAAAGCAGCTTCCAACTCATTCATCAGGTGTTGGAAAACCTCTCTCTTAAAGAAAGGGATCCTGGAGCAGCTCGGGTGGAATTCTAGGAGGCTATTATAGCCACAACGAGAAGAGAAGCAAGCAACAGTTCTAGTTTTCCCATCGCAGAGCAGACCAGGGGTAATATCTTGTTGAAAGAATGAGAGCGAAATATATCCAAAGGCAAACAACAAGCTACGAAGCTGAGGAAATCTTGCGAAGAAATTTTTGGTTTGTTAAGTGAGATTTGTTTGGGTTCCGATGGTGAAAGTGGCATAGAGATACTGGGTCAGATCAATACAACTAAATATATGCTAAATATCAAGGAAAATGAAGAAAGAGAATTAGCCGAAATATCACAAATAACTCAAACAGACATAGTGCAAATAGACAAATGGCTAATTAAACCGAGTATGCAGTTATGCTCTATCAATTCAAAAGATCAACATGTGGAGGGAAAGCTTCCGCTATTGATGAAAGACTGCTATATTTTTGAGGAAAATAATCAAGCAGAGCCATCTAAGTTGATATCACAGCTGGTGGAAAAGTGCATTATTTGCACGGAGCATGCGAAGAGGCAGGTTTCGGGTACCAAATGAGAACAGAGATAAAGAAACAAAACGTTTTGACTCCTTGATTGTAACCGAAAACCTCTGGAACTATTGAGATTCCAGCGCAAAAGAATTTTGTATAAATATACATTTTGAAGAAAGAAAAAAGGATGGACCTTTTTGATCAATTGTAATAGAGACTCTCTCTTTCGAGACTTAATACAAAGCAATCCAGAGATTCCTAATTCCGTCACTACTGTGTTATGAGTTTGTTGTTTCTGTTATTTCATTTTCATTCTTATTTCACTTATATACATCTGATGAATGTTGCATTGCAATTTAGTAACACTTCTACTGCAGTGATTAATATTTAGCTATCTATTGTTTATAGTTTTTCCTCTGTATCGGCTACTAGAAGGTACAAGACCTGTAAATCTTTAGGTTGTCATATTTTATGCTTCATCGGACCATTTCTTATCTTATTTTCTTCTTCTGTTTATAGAGTGAGATTCTCTCTTGATAGGAGCCTTATTCTATAGACAACTTAATGTTTTTCCCATAATTCATACACCATTTATTTCAAATATAACACAGTTACGTAAAAAGGCCTTTGGTTTGTATTTTTCTTTTAATATTGATTTCTAAAGTTCTCTTTTATAAAATCAAAATTGATACAACATAAAACTTTTCGGATTTCCTTAATTTTTTTTGTTCCTCTATGACTGTCCCTGTTGTAAGACAACCCAATATTGAACCCGGTTTGACAGATCAAACTCATATTTCTTTAAGTATCTTTGATACTATACTTAAAACGACTAACACCCAGGTAGAACTTGAACGTTCATGGGTTGCAATTGAAAGGGATATAAACATCCAGGAACAGTTGGAAGCCAGGTAGCGACGACCTAGAAACTAGCCCTAGCTTCCTTTCCCGAAGGTCTACCCTCCTCTTTTTTACATATTACGAACTTTCGGATGCCTAGACACTGTACTTTTTTAAATCCTTAAGTATAGACTCTGGAACAACATAGTGATAAGCCAATAAACAAAGAACACATCAAGTTTGTCAAATCTACAACCAATGACAACAAAAAACCAGCAGAAACAAAGGAAGACAATCAACCGCCCAGGACGAGTAAGGAAAAAGGTGTCAGGACTGAATCTGTAGAACAAATAAATAATGCACTCCCTACTAAAAGACGTCATCAACATGGAAGAAATCGAGTTGCTCAAAGAAGACAACCATTTTCCAGGTACAAAGAATTTTTATATGGCTATTGTTTCTACTGTTCTAACTTTGGTCACAAAGCTGTAAATTGTTCCTTAAGACATAGACATGAGCAATTAATATTTCAAAGGAATAAATACTTTCCACAACAAAGAATGATATAGCCAAGTAACAAACCTCCACAGATTGCAAATTTCCAAATTAAGTCTAGAGACATGCAACTAAGGAGGTCAAGAAATAATCAATAGTCAATGAGTAGACAACATTGCAACAATAATTTTGACCTATTGAATAATGAGATTGAATGCTACATCTGTCATAACTATGGACATAAATCTATTGACTGTCAATTAAGGAACTATGAACCATATTTGAATTCCCCTGCTGAAAATGTCAAGGTTTGGAAGAAGAAAGAAAGTGACAAGTGTGGATTAGTGTTGTCGGCTCAAAGAAAAACGAACCCTTGGTATATATACAGTGGATGCTCCAAACATATGATGTGAGACAAAGGTAAGTTTCTATCTCTAAGTGAAAGCAAATCAGGAAATATAACCTTTGGAAATGATGCTCCAGGTAAAATAAAGGGTAAAGGGATGGTGAGTTTAAGTAATGGAAAAGGAAAAGCCTAGGATGTTCTACTTGTAGATGGGTTGAAACATAATCTGCTCAGTGTAAGTCAAATGTGTGACAGAGGATGTGAAGTGGTGTTCACGTCCAAGGACTGCAAAATAAAGTCTGTAAACTTAGGACAAGGGATGGCCAAAGGCATAAGGACAGAAAATAATGTATATGTGATGAAAGAAAATAGAGAAGAGTGTCATCTAAGAAAACATGATGAAATCTGGTTATGGCATATGAGACTTGGACATTTAAACTTTGACCAGTTAATCAAGCTCAAAAATCTTGAGGCAGTAAAAGATATTTCGAGTATATTAAAGCTCCAAGATTCGATGTGTAAACTCTGCCAAGTAGGAAAGCTAACCAGGACACAGTTGAATTCCAAGATCTTTACTTCAACAGAGAAACCACTCCAACTAGTTCATATGGATTTATGTGGACCATCAAGACAGGAAGGCACAGGGAAAGAAAATTACTTCATGCTGATTATTGATGATTACTCCAGATTTACTTGGGTTGCCTTTCTCAAGGAAAAAACTGAAGCATTTGATAAGTTTAAAATATTTATGGCTTTAACTAAAAATCAAACAGGCAAGAGGTTAAACGCAGTAAGATCAGACAGAGGAGGAGAATTTATGTCAAGTGATTTCAAGGAATTCTGTGATAAGCATGGGATCAAGAGAGAATACATAATCCCAAGAACTCCTCAACAAAATGGAGTAGTTGAGAGGCAAAACAGAACAATGCAACAAATGGCCAGGTCAATGATGAATGAGAAGAACATTGGTCAAACCTACTGGGTAGAATCAATACACACAACAGTCCATGTTCTTAACAAAGCCCACCTCAGACCACAAAGTGACAAGACACCTTATGAACTGTGGTATGGGAGACCTGCTTCAATCAAACACTTCAAAGTCTTTGGGAATAAACGTTACATAAATAATAATGATGAGAACCTTGAAAAATATGATGACAAGGCTGATGAAGGCATCTTCTTAGGGTATGCTACAAACAGTAAAGGATACAGATTCTATAATAAGAGGCTGCATAAAATGGTTGACAGTATTGACATAAAAGTTGATGAAGGAATCCCAACAAGAGAGGTGTACAATAATGAGTCGTCTACAAAGGACACAACTAAAGATGAAGATGAACAGGTCCAAGAATCAGAAAATGAAGACTCTGAATCAAATGAAGACATAGATACTTAGACAGATTCAAATTAGCAGACAACTTCAAATTCCTCCTCCAGAATCACTCAAAAGAATCATCCTGCAAGTCAGATAATTGGTGAAAAAGACAAAGGTGTACAAACCAGGAGAAAGATAATCAACAACACCGAGAAATCACATATAGCTTTCATATCCATGCTGAAACCCAAGAACTTTAATGAAGCTAGCAAAGATGACCTTTGGGTTAAAGAAATGAATGATGAAATTGATCAGATTGAGAAAAACAATACGTGGGAGATGGTTCATAGACTAGAAGGTAAAAATATCATTGGTTCCAAATGGATCTTTAAGAATAAGTTGAATGAGAAAGGACAAGTTGTCAGGAACAAAGCAAGATTGGTCTGTAAAGGCTATGCTCAAATAGAAGGACTGGATTTTGATGAAACATTTGCGCCCATAGCAAGGTTAGAAGCTATCATAATATTTCTTGCCTATGCTTGTCATAAAAGGTTTAAAGTCTATCAAATGGATGCCAAGTCAGCTTTTCTAAATGGAGATTTAAATGAATAATTCTATATAGAACAACCATAGGGTTTCAAACTGTCTGATAACCCTGACTTAGTATGCAAGCTGAAGAAAGATTCATATGGGTTATAACAAGATCCTCCTGCCTGGTATCACAGACTGGATACGTATCTCAAAGACAAAGGGTTCAAGAGAGGAACAATTGAGAACAATCTATATATCAAAACAGAGGGTGATGATTTGCTCATTGTGTTGGTCTATGTAGATGACATCATCTTCGGATGTAATAAGGATTCATTGGTAAAATGGTTTTCTTCTGCCATGGAGTCTGAGTTTGAAATGTCTATGATAGGTGAACTGTCATTTTTTCTTGGTCTGCAAATTACTCAGAGGTCTGAAGGGATGTTCATTTCTCAAGAAAAATATATAACATAAATGTTGAAAAGGTTTCAAATGGAAGATTCTAAACTTGTGGGCACACCTATAGTTACCGGTTGCAAATTAAGCAAGGATGATGACTCACCTGATGTTGATCAAAGTTCATATAGGTCAATGATAGGCAACCTACTGTACATCACAACATCTCGCCCAGACATAATGCATGTTGTTGGAATGGTAGGAAGATATCAGTCTGCACTTAAACAGAGTCATTTTCTAGCTTTCAAAAGGATATTCAGGTATTTGAAAGAAACAATGACTTATGGTCTGTGGTATCCCAGAAATTAGAATTTTAAGCTAATTTCTTATTCAGATGCAGATTGGGCAAACTATGTTGATGAGAGAAAAAACACTAATGGAGGAGCATTCTTCTTGGGTGACTCATTAGTAGCATGGCTTAGTAAAAAACAAAGTTCCATTTCTTTATCAACTACAAAAGCAGAGTACATTACTACTGCTACCTGTTGCACTCAGGTATTATGGATGATTCAGACACTTGCAGACTTAGAGGTAAAATACACTACACCGATCCCAATTCATTGTGATAACACTAGTTCCATCAGTGTGTCTAAGAATCCTGTATTCCACTCCAAGACCAAGCATATTCCCATAAAATACCATTTTCTGAGAGAGAAGGTTGTTGGTTGTGGAGCCTGATTATCTTCCTAATTCAGAGGTCCTTGCTTTCAGCCGTGTTTATACCCCATGAAGTATTTACACCCCATAAGTATGTACACTCTTCCACGTGGGGGAGTGCAGAGGGGGGGTACCCCCTCTGTGGGGTCCAAGGGATCCATCCCCCCAGCTGGGGGGTCTGGGGGCAAGCGGGTCCCCAACGGGGGTTCGAGGGTGAAGCCCCCGAAGCAAAAATTGCCTAATAAAAGTATATTGTAATTTCATTGTAAATCTGGACCATTCATTATAAGGTCGCAGATCTAACGGTAGAGATTATGTTAGGGTTTTTTGCCCTAGAAGGAAACCCTCTTTTATGAGGGAAATGTATCGCAGCTATGATTGATGGTGAATATTGTATTCTGAGAGAGGAGACTGTGAGAGAAAGAAGAGGAAGTTATAGTGGGTTTTGCTGTAGGTTGTATCCCTTCATTTTTTGGATAATAATAAAGGAAGGACCTGGCAATTTCTCTGGTGGACGTAGCCCACACTGGGTGAACCACATAAATCTGTGTCTCTCTTGTATTGTGTGTCTTCTGTGTTTTGTTTCTGCATTTGTTTTATTTTATTGCTCAGCGGTCCTGTTTTTCTAACAACTGGTATCAGAGCATAAGGTAACTCGCAAGAAAAGAGGGTTCTTGGTTCGAGTGGGAGCAATGTCGGAAGATGGAAAGTTTAGGATCGAGAAATTTAACGGCCAAAACTACCAGTTATGGAAGATGAAGATGGAAGACTATTTATATTAGAAGGATCTATTCCTACCATTGAGTGGAGTAGCAAAGAATCTGGCGGCCATGAAGGATGAAGAATGGGAGATTCTTGACAGAAAGGCTCTAGGAACGATACGACTGAGCCTGGCAGCGTCGGTGGCTTTCAATATTTCGAAAGAAAAGACAACGAAGGATTTGATGGATGCATTGGCCAAATTGTATGAAAAACCCTCTGCATCGAATAAGGTATTTCTAATGAAGAGATTATTTAATATGAAGATGTTAGAAGGTGGGTCTGTTGCAGATCATTTAAATGAATTTAATATGGTTACTAATCAACTAAGTTCTGTAAAAGTGGACTT
>ML781191.1:331711-348219 GCA_009831015.1 Picea engelmannii | reverse complement strand
AAGTGTGTTAATTTGTTTTTTTTAATATATATTCTTAATTGTTCTTTGTGTTTTTTAGACTTTTCTAAAGTTTTTAGGCCATAAATTTGGTTTTTTACCTTTTTTTTTAAAGTTTTTTTTTTGGTAGATTTAGCTTAGTTTATATATTTGTTTCTCTTTCATCTTTTTTATTATCTAAATTTGTTTTTTTATTTTTATTTTTATTTCAGTTCTTTTATTTTTCTTGTTCTTTTTTTAGTTTTTAATTTACAAAAAAAATGAATTATATTTTTTTGTTAAATAATAAAAAAATAGTGTTATTTAACTACAATTTTTTCCATGTATTGAAGTAAAGGTAAACAATGTGTTAAGAATGGCGTTTTCCACTATATTTTAAAAGTATGGAACAATACATTAATTAAGAAGACACAATTATATTAAAAATCGTAACTTCAAAAAAGTAAATGGTAAAAAATATTTTCAAGATTGAAAGAAGCATGAAAAAATGACTAAAAACACCCTTGAATAAAAAAAAATGAAAAATAAGTATTTAAAAAAAAATGTATAAACATTTTGGATTGAAAAATTTAAAATATCGAAAAACCACCTAAAAAGGGAGAGTGGGTGCTATCGATAGCACCATTTTTAAAAACAGGGTAAAAAATTGGACCCCCCCAAAAACGAGAACTCTTTAGAGTTCTCGTTAAGTTGGTAACTATGTTAACCCCCAAATACGATATTTCCACTATGCTTAGTCAAGATTTGGAGGGGTTAACTCCTCGACTCTCCTTCACGTGACCTCGTGTTTAATTCTTGTGTTAGAGGAGGATCCCGACTATACTTATATGAAAATTTTATTTGACACTCCCTAGCATAGACTCCACGTTTTCTTTGGGTTGGCCCTAGAGAGTTTATCCTCCACCCTAATCCAAGGCCATATCTTAAGGTATTGGTGAACCTTAGAAAAATGTTACTAATTGATTTTAGTTATTAGCGTTTGTTTTAATGGTTATTTCTTAAGTAAAAAAGGAATGGACATGAAACTTGGTGATGTGTATTGACACTTGCAAAAATAATAACAATTACACTTTAAGAATATCATTGATATGAAAACATGCTAAATTCTTCAAAATAAAGATGTCTAAGATATGGATACTAATGCACTTCTTGCTAAAAAAAATGTTTCCTTTTTAATGCAATGCAAATGCAAATATTTCATTTTCAATGCAACACACGATTCAATTGAAATCTACAACAACTTATGCAATGCCCAAAGTTAATGAAAAATGGAACTTTTTTTCTTTTCACTCTATATGGTAAAAATGCACCCTAGAAACTAACCCTAAATGCAAACCAATTTTTTTTCATTTTTCTGAAAAGTACAAGAGCGGATTCCAAAAGAAACCATGCATACAATGAACCTTTTCTTTTAAAAAACAAATGCAAAGGGTAAGGAAGAAAGTTCACAAGAACATGCTCTTACACTTTTGTTTATACAAGTTAATCAAGAAAACAAGAAGGTAGAAGGAAAGAAAGACTGCAATAAATAACCAAACACTTTATAAAGAACTGTAAGAACATGTCAGAGTGTAGTATACACCTGACGAATCTTTCCAAATACCTACAACCGTTGAAAGCCAAAAAGAAACCTTGACAAAACAAGAAAGTTGAAAACGTTTTTTTTGACTTTTCTTATAATCTTGGAATGAAAGAAACAATTTATGAAACCAAACAACAATCCCCAACGACTCACAGGATCTAGGAAGGCCTTATAGTACCAGAACCCAACTTCCAACGATTTGAAAAAAAGATAAAACTCGATCCCAAAACATGTACGCGACTTTCTGAATGACAAGAAGTGTATGTACATGACTATGTTCAAGCAAAGGAACATATGTACACTTTGTACTAAAAGGAAACAACATATACCCAATAAAAACCCATAAAACTTGAGAGAAAAGGGGCTAGAAGACTCAAGAAGGATTACAAAAATTAAGAGAATGCTAGATAATGGTCAAATACATAGAAACAATTCAAAATAAATACAAACCATAAGTACCCCTAATGACCCAAAAAGGGAGTTTCCCCAGTGGAGTTGCCAATTTTGTTACAGAAAAAAATGTCCTATGTGATGCAGGAGCATTGCCCACATCAAGCGAGCCAGCGCGAGAGCAGAGGACAGCTGGACGAGCCAACAGATTTCTTTTTTGAAAACACCTTGATAATTGTTGCGCCAAACATTAATATGTGGATTTAATGAAGCGCACTTTGTATATTGTAATGGACCTTGAGCCTTTAAGATCACGTCCTTAGGTATATGAGGCATTTAATAGATTTAATTAAAAGTAGATAGAATATTTAAGTCTAGATTTGATAGTTTGGAGTTCGAGAGGGAAACGAGATATAGACACCCTCCTTTGTACATTGTAATATGATTCAGCAACATTCATAGCAGAGGAGCAAGCAGAGAACTGTGTAAAGAACATCCATGTATAGATATTGAATTAATAAGAGAGCTTTGATTCAAATCCATGGTTGAGTGTCTATTCTCTGCGTTGATGTTGTTATGCTTATGAATATTTTGTTTTTTGGTTATGCATTTGCTTTGTGTATGTTGTGCATAGGATTTCGTGTTTTGAAATTGAAGTCTGAAAGGAATAGGGAATGAGTTTCAATTGTTTCTCTAACTGAACCAGAGAATTACTGCAAGGAGTGCAGTTGAATTTGTCCGCAAGGAGTGCGTGACTGAAGGTTTCAATTAGAAAAAGCTATTGTCCTCATTCATCTCAGAAAGTGCAGATTTGGCACTGGAGCTATGCAAGGCGTGTGCAGGCTAAACGAAACTCAGAGTTGCGATTCTGAGTAAAAGGAATTTGAGACTGCTGCTGCAGGGGCGCGCAGAGTCAAAGCTTCAACACCTGGATGTTGTCGAAGATTTGTCGCAAGGAGTGCGTGCAAAGAATTCTTTCGAATCAAGAGCCGTAAGGAAGCTCATAAGGGATAGGTCTTCGAATCCGTCGAGAAATGGTATAGACAAGTCATGCTTGGAAGGCTTGCGGGGAAAGTTGCAGGTTTGTGCACAGGGTGGTAAAGGTTCGAAGCTCAGGAGGAAATGAGCCGTCGGTTCAGAGTCTCAGGGACTGTTAGATCACACTTGACGTCGCATATCGGCATATCGCGAGTTGGAGCACCAAGTTGGTGTAGCGGGAGTGGCGATATAGCGAGGATCGATACTCTGAAAGGCTCTGAACCGTCGATTTCATGGGATGCGTGTGAGGAGATCTCGAGGAGTCGGGGATCGGAAAATCGGGGTTCTCAACGACAGAGAATGCTTGTATGTCGGATTCGCGATCCGCGATATCCCGATGGTGACGTGGCAGTGTGGGACCACAGGTGATGGAGGATTATAGGTGTCATCGTATCGGAGATCGGGGAAAGGTAAGTCTCGAGTCCATCAACATCAGGACTCGCGATCCCGCGAGTTCCGAAATTCTGATAGAAGGATAAAAAGTGGAGAAGTCAAGTCCACACGTGTCTCGCAAAATCGACACCTCGGGATTCGGAGATTGGAGTTTCGATTTGTTGACATCGCGAGTAGCGACCCTCCGATAGAGAAAAATCCGATAAAAAGGGGAAGAAAGTTAGCGATTGACCCACGTCGGGATTCGGGGAATCGCAAGGCAAAAGGAGTGTGACTACAGAATTCACGAAATCGCGAATTTCGATATCCCGATCAGATAAGGGAGATCTGTAAGGAGTTGCTGTGGGTAAGAGTTTCTGAGTGGGAATTAGAGGAGCATTGACGCTCTTCGGGCCGGGGTCAGAGGAGGTCCTAGTGAGAGCGGACGCGCGACAGAGGTGGTCTGCGTCAGTGTGGTATCAGAGCGAGAATAGTTCTTTTCTTTCTATAGCAAAGAAGGAGAAGGAGTAAATACACCATGCTGCCTAGAAGAGAGAGACAGTCACCTGACCCGGAAGACAGGGAGGTGCGAAGAAGAGGTAGGCTGGCAGGAAATCTAGAAATGGAGTGGCAAATGAGAGATCTCCGAGCAAGGCTTAAGGAGATGGAGACAGCGCAGAGATGCGGAGTTGGTGCAGGGGATCTTAGTGATTCTGAAGTTGAAGCGGAAGCTGGATATGAAGAAGAGGTCATAGCAGAGGATGCATCAACCGAGCGATTGATCAAAGCCATTTCCAGGATGAGTTCCAAGACCAAAATGGACATTCTAGTCTATGAAGGGAATCTGGATGCAGAAGAGCTATTGGACTAGATCCGAGCTCTTGACACATACTTCGATTACGAAGATGTGGAAGAAGATAAGAAAGTCAGGCATGCAGTTACGCGACTGAAGGGACATGCAACATTATGGTGGGACAAGCTACAAGTTGATAGATGTTCCAAAGGTAAACAAAAGATCAAAAGCTGGGATCGAATGATTGCAAAATTGAAGGCAAAGTTCATCCTGAGGGATTACCAAATTACACTGTTCAGGAGGATGCAGAACCTGAGACATAAGTTGATGACGGTAAAAGAGTATACTGAGGAGTTTTACAAGCTCAACATCAGGGCAGGTCATCGGGAGAGCGATGATGAGAAGGTGGCGAGATACCTGAATGGTATGAGATACGACATTCAAGATGAGTTAAGCATGGTTACCATCAGGACGGTTAAGGATGCTTATCAGATGGCTCTGAAGGCTGAAGAAAAGATGATCCGTAAGCAAGGATAGAGAGGGCGAGGCAGAAGTCAGCCCAGAGGCAAGGCAATTGCCCAGGATAAATTCCAAAAACCCAAGGAGGAATGGAAGAAGCCTTAGGGTAAGGTTGAGAGAGGTGGAACCTCACAACGAGGACAACAATATGCTGAACATAGGACGCAGCATACCGAGCAGGGCAGTGGTTATGCTGATGCCAATGCTTTTCCTCGAACCAGAGGTAGAGGAAGAGGCCGAGGTGGAGTGATCACATGTTTTACATGTGGAAAGAATGGGCACAAGTCATTCGAGTGTCCAGAGAAGAAGAAAGATGTTGGAGAAGCTCACATCACTGAAGCGCAGAGGCGTGATGTTGAGAATGAAGATACCGAAGCAGGAAGGTCACTGACGGTGCATAAAGTCCTTTTGACACCCGAGAATGAGGTGGAGGACACAGCTCAGAGAAGCCAACTGTTCAGGACAGCTTGCAAGACCAAGAGCTGGAAATGTAAGGTCATTGTGGACAACGGAAGCACCGATAATCTCGTCTCAACCGAGATGGTGGAGAAACTAGAGCTGGAGACGACTGATCACCCGAGTCCATACAAATTATCATGGCTACAAAAAGGACATCAGGTGAGTGTTACTAAACAATGCTTGGTTGAATTCAAAATAGGTGGGTATAATGATAAAATTCTGTGTGATGTTATTCCCATGGATGTATGTCATTTCTTGCTGGGTAGACCATGGAAATATGACATAAATGTGGTTCATGATGGGAGGATGAACACATATACCTTGGAGAAGGATGGGAGTACACACAGGTTTCTTCCGATAAAGGATAAAGATGTGAAACCAGAGGTAAGCAACACAATACTTCTCATGAGTGGGAAGGAGATTCTCACAGAGATGGAGAAAAAAGAAGATCCACAATTCTTTGTTGTCAAAAAATCGAGGATTGTTCTGACCAGCACAAGAGTGGATGACTTACCAGAAGAGATTCAGGAACTGTTGGAAGAGTTTGTTGATATCATTGTGGACAAATTACCTCATTCATTGCCACCGATGAGGAGTGTGAGTCACCACATAGATATCATACCGGGAGCGAGTTTGTCGAACAAAGCTGCGTATAGATTGACGCCGCAGGAGAATGAGGAGGTAAAGAACCAGGTCTAGGATTTGTTGGACAAATGATTAGTTAGAGAAAGCTTGAGTCCATGTGTTGTTCCGACAATGCTTAGTCCAAAGAAGGATGGAGGTTGGATAATGTGCACTGATTCAAGAGCGATCAGCAAAATTACCATTAGGTACATATTTCCACTGCCGATAATGGATGATCTGATGGATTGCCTGAGTGAGGCAAATTATTTTTCAAAGATTGATCTGAAGAGCAGATATCATCAGATTCGCATGAGGGAAGGTGATGAATGGAAAACAACATTCAAGACAAACGAAGGTTTGTACGAATGGCTGGTCATGCCGTTTGGTTTGACAAACGCGCCAAGCACATTCATGAGATTGATGAATGAAGTCCTGAGGGAATTCATCGGAAAATTTGTAGTTGTATATCTGGATGATATACTGATTTTCAACAAGACGAAGGCTGAACATTTGAGGCATTTGGCCATTGTGATGAGGAAGCTACAGCGGGAGAAGCTGTTAATAAACATGAAGAAATCTTCATTTATGCAGACAAAACTCATTTATTTGGGTTTTGTTATTTCAGAAAATGAGTTGAAAATGGACCCGGAAAAGGTAGAAGTGATCAAGAATTGGCCATCACCGAGAAATATTTTCGAGGTGAGAAGTTTTCATGGTTTAGCTATTTTCTACCGAAAGTTCATTAGAAATTTCAGTGGAATTAGCGCAACGATGATGGACACAGTGAAGAAGCGGCATAAGTTTTTTCATTGGATAGTCGAGGCTGAGAAGAGCTTCAATCTATTGAAGCGAAAGATCACAGAGCAACCAGTGTTAGTGTTGCCATATTTTCAGAAGACATTTCAGGTGAAATGTGATGCGAGCGGATATGCCATAGGAGTGGTCTTGAGTCAAGAAGACAAACTAGTTTCATATTTCAGTGAAAAGATGGATGAAGCAAAACTGAAATACTCCACGTATGATAAGGAATTTTATGCTATCATACAGGAATTGAAGAAGTGGAGGCATTACTTGATACCCAAATAATTTGTATTGTACAGCGATAATCATGCATTGCAATTTGTGAGTCAACAGGAGAAGTTGAACCAGAAACATGCAAAATGGGTAGAGTATATGTAGAATTTTATATTTGTAATTAAACACATTTCAGGAGCTACTAACAAAGTGGTTGATGCCTTGAGCAGGAAATGTTTGCTGCTGCAGGAATTCAGAGTCAAAACCTTGGGTTTTGAAAATCTTAAAGACATGTATGCAGGAGATACAGATTTCAGAGAAGCGTATGAAGCAGCTGAGAATCCAGTTCTCAGAGACAGGAGTCCTTGGATAGATTATATGATCCAGGAGGGATTGTTGTTTAGAGGCAATCGGCTGTGCATTCCGAATTGCTCCATGAGGGAGAACTTGTTGAAAGAGAAGCACAGTGGTGGATTAGCAGGTCACTTTGGACATGACAAAACATTCACGAAGCTGAGCGAATCGTATTTTTGGCCGAGCATACGAGAAGATGTAAAGAGGTTTGTTGACAGGTGTCGAATTTGTCAACATTTCAAGGGGAGGAAGCAGAATGCAGGTCTTTATCAGGCATTGCCCATACCAGAGAGACCATGGGAGGCAATAAGCATCGATTTCGTATTGGGTTTGCCGAGGATGCAAAGGGGAGTTGATTCCATCTTTGTGGTGGTGGACAGGTTTTCAAAGATGGCACATTTCATCCCATGCCAGAAGACCAACGATGCGACCCACATCGCAAACTTGTTTTTCAAAGAGGTTGTTAGACTTCATGGATTGTCGAGAAGCATAGTCTCGGACAGGGATACAAAGTTTATAGGGCATTTTTGGAGGAAACTATGGAAGAAGCTGGGAACTAACTTGGCATTTAGTTCAACTTACCATCCACAGACGAATGGGTAGACAAAAGTGGTCAATAGGAGCTTGGGAGACTTGTTGAGAAGCCTGGTGACAGAGCACCATAGCAGTTGGGACAACATATTTCCACAAGCAGAGTTTGCATACAACGATTCGGTGAATCGGAGTACAGGCAAAAGTCCATTCCAGATTGTGTATGGGACACAACCGAGGGGAGTTTATGAACTCAGGGAGTCAGAACAGACTGCGACTAGTAGTGATAGTGCAGAAGAGTTCGCTGAAGCAATGCAGGAACTTCAAAGTAAGGTGAAGCAGCGACTGATAGAATCAAATCAGGAGTATAAGTGTAGAGCGGATCATCATCGGAGACAACTTCAGTTCGAAGTTGGCGATATGGTTCTGGCACATCTGAGGAAAGAAATTTTCCCAAGGGGAACATATAACAAGATGAAAATGAAGAAAATCGAGCCATGCAGAGTCTTGAAGAAATTTGGAGAGAACGCTTATGAAATTGAGTTGCCAGATGGCATCGGGATATCTCCGATATTTAATGTTTCGGATTTATACCCATACAGGGCTGGATAAGCAGAGGCTGGAACTGAGGAACCAGTGATCTAGTGGATGAACCAATTGCCAATTGCAGAAAATCCGCAGATGGAGTGCATATTGGACAAGAGAGTGGGTAGAAGGACCAGGCGAAAGAAATATTTTGAGTATCTGGTCAAATGGAAGAATCACCCAGTGAAGGATGCCAGCTGGGAGACTGAATTAGTTATCCAAAAACATGGACAAACTGTGCAGGAGCTCATGGACAGGAGTCCATGAAAATTTTCAAGCCAGGGAGTATGATGCAGGAGCATCGCCCACATCAAACGAGCCAGCGCGCGAGCAGAGGACAGCTGGACGAGCCAACTGATTTCTTTTTTGAAAACACCTTGATAATTGTTGTGCCAAACATTAATATGTGGATTTAATGAAGTGCACTTTTTATATTGTAATGGACCTTGAGCCTTTAATCTCATGTCCTTAGGTAGATGAGGCATTTAATAGATTTAATGAAAAGTAGATAGAATATTTAAGTCTAGATTTGATAGTTTGGAGTTCGAGAGGGAAACGAGATATAGACACCCTCCTTTGTACATTGTAATATGATTCAACAACATTCAGAGTAGAGGAGCAAGCAGAGAACTGTGTAGAGAACATCCATGTATAGATATTGAATTAATAAGAGAGATTTGATTCAAATCCATGGTTGAGTGTCTATTCTTTGCGTTGATGTTGTTATGCTTATGAATATTTTGTTTTCTAGTTATGCATTTGCTTTGTGTATGTTGTGCATAGGATTTTGTGTTTTGAAACTGAAGTCTGAAAGGAAGAGGGAATGAGTTTCAATTGTTTCTCTAACTGAACCAGAGAATTCCTGCAAGGAGTGCAGTTGAATTTGTCCGCAAGGAGTGCGTGACTGTAGGGTTCAATTAGAAAAATCTATTGTCCTCATTCATCTCAGAAAGTGCAGATTTGGCACCGGAGCCGTTCAAGGCGTGCGCAGGCTAAACGAAAATTAGAGTTGCGATTCTGAGTAAAAGGAATTTGAGACTGCTGCTGCAGGGGTGCACAGAGTCAAAGCTTCAACACCTGGACGTTGTCGAATATTTGCCGCAAGGAGTGCGTGCAAAGAATTATTTCGAAGGAGTTAGGAGCTGTAAGGAAGCTCAGAAGGGATAGGTCTTCGAATTCATCGAGGAACGGTATAGACAAGTCGTGCTTGGAAGGCTTGCAGGGAAATTTGTAGGTTTGTGCACATGGAGGTAAAGGTTCGAAGCTCAGGAGGAAATAGAGCCGTTGGTCTAGAGTCTCAGGGACCGTTAGATCACACTTGATGTCGCATATCGGCATATCGCGAGTTGGAGCACCAAGTTGGTGTAGCGGGAGTGGAGATATAGCGAGGATCGATACTCCGAAAGGCTCTGAACCGTCGATTTCGTGGGATGCGTGTTAGAATATCCCGAGGAGTCGGGGATCGAAAAATTGGGGTTCTCAATGATAGAGAATGCTTGTATGTCGGATTCGCGATCCGCGATATCCCGACGGTGACGTGGCAGTGTGGGACCAAAGGTGCTAGCAGAGTATAGGTGGCATCGTATTGGAGATCGGGAAAAGGTAAGTCCCGAGTCCATCAACATCAGGACTCGCGATACCGCGAGTTCCAAAATTCCGATAGAAGGATAAAAAGTGGAGAAGTCAAGTCCACACGTGTCTCGAAAAATCGGCACCTCGGGATTCAGAGATTGGAGTTTCAATTTGTTGACATCGCGAGTAGCGACCCTCCAATAGAGAAAAATCTGATAAAAAGGGGAGGAAAGTTAGCGATTGACCCACGTCGGGATTCGGGGAATCACAAGGCAAAAGGAGTGTGACTACAGAATTCGTGAAATCGCGAATTCCGATATCCTGATCAGATAAGGGAGATCCGTAAGGAGTTGCTGTGGGTAAGAGTTTCTGAGTGGGAATTAGAGGAGCATTGACGCTCTTCGGGTCGGGGTCAGAGGAGGTCCTGGTGAGAGCAGACGCACGAGAGAGGCGGTCTGCATCACTATGGCTATGGGTCAAGGCCACAACAAAGAAATACCCTAAAATACCATTCTCAGACTCAAATAAATCAACCAACTAAGAATAACTACTTTGCAATAACTAACTTTCAAAGGAGAGAGAATAAAACAAACCTGGACTTCGACATTTGATGTCGATCCCACATGAAGACTTTAGCTCCAACGCTCTTCTACAACAATCCTATGAAATCTTATGCACACAAAGAGACGAGTAACTACAAAGAAATATTTATTTGTTAATAAAAAAAGAGTATGAACATTACAATTTTCATAATAGATTCAAATTAAGAGATATACAAATATACTAAAAACATGAACCAACATATGAAATTGGATGAGAAAGAGAGATCTTTTATTATGAACATCATAAAAAGTTGGTTAAACCTATAACTGTTGCGGCATGGTCTCAAGACTGGACTCCAAGTTCTTCCACCCAAGGCCAAATATGATCAACAGTACCTCTAATATTTTGTGCTCAAACAATTCCAAGGAAGGGAAAGGGTTTCTTCCTAACAATATAAGGAGAACACAACTTCTAAAAATAAGGGTTTCCAAATGGAAGGGAAAATATCAGATGTAAGGGGAAAATGGGATTTGTAGGACTAAATTGAAATTAACAACATAGGGATGCATTTCTCTATTCTATATTTTGTCTACCCCAAGGCTCTAATTTATACTCCGTTTTGACAGTTGGAGTAGTTATGGACGGGCTACAAGAGGTCAGGAATCTATGAAACCCATAAAATTTGCTCGAAAAGTCTGAATTATTATTTCTTTGAGTCAAATTAACATGTACGTGGGTCACTAACTGGCAACAAGTGCATGTATGCAAGATTATTTAAGGATAGTCACATACATCAACAAAAATGGGTTTTTAAAAAGTATTTTTGAGGAGGAAAGGGGGAAAATAGTATTGCAAGCAGGGGAAAGGGATGAAGCTCAGGAAAATAAGTCATAATAAGTATATGTGGTGTCAAAAGACGCTATAACACCTGGGTCTAAACTCCCCAATGTTAGGAAAAATGCATGCAAACATGGAACACAATGCCAACAGATTAAAACACCTTCCTAGATTCTCAAGCAGATAGTTCCAATGTATTGAGAGACTTTATGTTACCCTCTGCAAACATGTTGATCGATCTTTCAACAATCGATATAACCTTTCTACAAGAACTATACCAAGAATTTTCATCGTTGTTCATGCATTGGATGGGTGTGAGTCGAATTCACACATACCCAGGTCAACTCTATATGCACTGTACTTTTCCTTTCAGAAGGATTCCATGTTTGATTGGGTAGAGGTCATATCAAATGAGATTTTATTTTAGTTAAGTAACTACTTCAACACTCAAATATTTTTCATGGCCACATATTTGGTATTCACAATTGTCTTTGCAATTTATTTGATGGTCTCCATGTCAAAGCGATTGTAAATACACACACTGAATGAGTTCAGTTCTGGCACCTGGTGCTATGAAAACATAAAAAATCATTCAATTTTTACATTGTTCAAGATAAGTTTGTTAGAGAGTTCAGACACATATTGGTTGGGGAAAAACCCAAGAGAATAACTGAGAAAACTGAGGATTTTGTTAAGGGAAAGGGAATTTGCATTCAAGAGAAAAAACATACTTACATCTACTTGTATGGTTGTCAAGAAACTCCGCTCCTATTCCCTATATTTGTCTGTGATAGATGTTTTGTTGTGGAGGTTTGTTGTCAGTATAAATCCCAGTATATTTTATTTGACAGAAAGAGAAAGTTGAAATTCATTACATTGCCTCTTCAATTTGGGGATACAATGGTCAAGAATCTAACACATCTGAAAGAAGTCTCATAGACACTTAATCTATTTAATATAAAAGAATCACATTCTCTAGGGGGTTTTGATATCAAGGGTCTGTTCTCACAACATTTAACATTGATAAGGTACTGCAACCTTTTTATAACATTTGATGAAGAAATCAGAGAGAATCCGTAAAAAAAAACAAGAATGCATGCAACAACGACTTGTTGATAGAAATAAGTTCAAATAATAGAATCCAGGGAAAAGAAAGACAAAGGGGGAGAAGTAGTACTAATGTCCAGTATTCTTCCAATCTCTAGCCACCTAAGAGCTCCTCCTTTGAGAAAAAACAAAACAACGAGAGGTAAACAAAGAAGAGAGTAATGATGGGTTTGTTGGAGATGACAGTGGAGAGAAACCACCTCATGAAAATATTGAACGGGCAAATATATTGTCCCAACAAAAAATGAAACAAAACCAAAATAGACACAATTAACAAGATACAAGAAGTCCAAGAAATCTTGAAGATATGGAAATTGAGAGTACAAAGCTATCGAACTCGGTAGCCTAGAGAATTGTTGAAATCCGAGAAATTACATAGGACCTCACAATAGAGGAACCCATGTTATTTGACAGTGAGTCCTTAACAAAAGGCATGGAAATAAGTTGCAGATAGAGAGGGTCAATGCCAAACACAGAAAGTTCGTTCGAAAATTAAGGTCAATAGTCGATGTGTCAGGAGTTCCACCATTTGAACTCATGCAACTCCATCATTCTACAGGGGATGCTCTTGCATATTCAATTTCTGAACAAGATTTGAAAACCATTAAATTGAAGAAAACAATACGTGAACTTGAGGAGGCATTCACTCCCAAGACATCGTTTTCACAACCGCTGGCCATACTTTCAATAGAACAAAATCCTCCAAGTACTCCAGGAGCCTCAAAGCCAATTAAGAAATCCCTTCAATTGTTGAATGGAGCCAAACTCTATGTTGTTGATAACATTAACATAAGACTCAATATAATCAGACATGTGTGGGAGGTCATCACTAGTCTACGTGATCTTTCACAAAGGATTTCAAGTTTTACTGGAGATTTGTAAAGAGACTTGCAACATGATGAAGCCTACTACAAAAATGAGTTAAACACTTTTGTTGGATGGCTTGGTAGTATCAGTGACCATCGAAAAAACTAGTAGGGACTATGCTCAAGTAGTAGAATGAACCAAATAAAGGCAGGTTGGGACAACGAGTAAAAATGCTGCAATATGCAATTGCTATTTTTCAAAAAATCAATGAAAGGAGAGGCAATGTTATTTTAAAATCATTTGATGTTGTTAAATAAATGCAGGGTCCAAAATTTTTCATAAATTCAGCCATGATCACTAAAGAGGAGCTTGATAGTCACTTGGCGGTAATCAAGACTTCATTAGCTAATGACTTCGACAACCTTGTGGAGTTTCCCGAAGAGGAACTTAAACAATGGCTTGTTACATTTGTTAATGACAATGAAGAACACTTGTCAGCCATAAAAAAATTGCAAGTGGAGTGCAAAGAAGTAGAGTAGGACACTTTCACACTTCAAGTTAAGAAAAAAATCACCATCCCACCAATCAAGAACTATATTGATCATTGGGTCAAGAATGCCTTGGAACAAATTTCTAACCCAAAATAGCCACCACAGACAGTTACTTCAACAAAATCCCAAAGCAAGAAATGTTATGAAGGGACATACACAACAACAAAACACAAACTAGAGTAACAAAATATTTTCTTCTTGGTAAGTAGTCAAGGATCCATTGCATCTACTTTTTCTATCTTTTTCTTTTGTTGACTTGGTAATTGCTTAGAATTATTTGTTTTATGACCTATGAAGACCTAACACTGGTTTCTAACTATCTTTCTTCCTTTCTTCCAGGGTTTTCTTCTATTTACTGGTCCATAGGGGCTCCAATCCCAGTCCATTTGGACAAACATCTTTACTTTTTACATACATTATTTAAAAGACAATTGTATATTTTTTTAGCTTTCCGAAGAACTGTTTAGGCATAGATGGCTAGTGATTTTCCAGGCTTTGAGTTTAAAACTGAATTTTCAAGTTTGTCTTGACTCTTTATGATTTTTCAATGAAACATCATGTTAAGTTCTCTGCATATGTGGATCTTTACTTTCATTATGTGAAACGCTATTTTGACTTTTATACTTTTTTACAAACATTATTTAATAGACAACTGCATATTTTTTTGTGCTTGCCAAAAAATTGTTTTGGCATAGATGGCCACTGATTTCCCACGATTTGAGGTTTAAACTGAATAGTTAATTCTTTGTTCATTGCTTATGATTTTTCAATGAAATACCTTGAAATATCATGTTAAGTTCTTTGCATATGTGGATATTTACTTTCATTATGCAAAATTCTATTTTGACCTTTATGCTCTCATTTGTAAATTTTGTAGTGTATTGTGAGTGAATACTGAATAGAATACATCCCAGTCCTTTCTTAGACCTTGCTTTCTTTGTGAATTTTTATTTAACAAGCTGACTCCTTTGTGAGGTTTCATTTTAATTCTTTATGATGACAATTTATGCTACTCCATTTAATTGGTATAAAAATGCAAGAGGATTTGTCCTGCTTAGGTTCTTTTTTAGACTTAAACATCTTTAGAAATCAACAATGGTGATTGAATATTTTCTAGTAGACCAACACTTTCCCGCACGTTGTTGTTTTTCATTTGTGTTTTTTACAAAACTAATTTTCCTATTAAGCTGGAACATTGATAATAACTCTTCTTTTGCACTGTGTTTGATCTGTTTATTTCTCTGCACATTTCCTTTTTTGAGCTTCGGTTGAAAAACTGATTTTCCTATTAAGCTACAAGTTTGAAAATTCCTCTACTTTTTGCATCGTGTTTCATGTCTTTGGTCATTTGCACATTGTCTTTTTTGAACTTTGGCAAAAAAAAAACAATGATACCAGTAACAACTTTTTGATATGCTATTGATAATTTCAAGCATATGCACAAGGAACATATGTTGCACAGGTAATTCCGCCGCATTTGCTTTTTGAAAATCCTAAGTTGTGCACACTTTACATAGTTTTGCGCAAATCCTAGCCTCGTCCACTTTACATTGATTCTAGCACATCTTGAGCTCCACACACTCTGCATCTTCATCTCTGCAATATTTTCACAAAGTTTTCTGGTAGATGTTTTTACTTGCTTTTACAAAGTTCTATGCTAAATACCATGTCTTTTGCAGACAACTACCATTTGCTTCTCACACCTCCTGACCTCCTCACACTTCATTTTGATGGCTTTTATGTCTAAGGCTTCGACAACTTTGCGATTTCCCTATTTCTCTGCACACATTCATTTCAACAAAAAACAAAGACCTAATCCAAACACTTAGTTACTCTATGATTTCTTTTCCAAACTTTTATTCCCCTCGTTGTGCTTTCTCATGTTGCTATGAGGGCACTACGATCTTAACACAATTTTTCAAGTGGATATTCAACCAGTTAAATACAAATCAACAAAACATTTTCTTCTTGGTAATTCAAGCGTCTATCACATATGTTGCTCTTCTTCTTTTTTTTGTTCACCTGTTAATTCCTCTGTCTTATTTGTTTTCTAACCTATGAAAAGCTAATACCCATTTCTAGATATCTTTGTTTCTTTCTCATAGGTCTTCTATTTAATGTTCCATTCTTCTCGTTTAATTTTGTTTTTCTTATATAACTTAACCTGCACTTTACATTGTTTCCCACATATCCTATCCTACACACACTTTACATTGCTTCCAACGAATCTTGGCATCGACACACTTTACATTTCTTTCGGTGCATCCTTGCCTCCACATACTCATATTTATTAAGTTTTATGCTACATGTTGTTAAGAACCAAACATCAATATAACATGGAAAAACCTCAGGAAAAGTACTCAACACCTTGAAACAAAGATAATTTCAGATAATAAGCCTCTTCGACGGGGCAACCTCCTTTTACCCACTTAAATGTTCAAGTACCAGATGATTCAAAATGAAAATGTCTCCTTGGTATATATAGGAGACTAGGAGGTATAATTACAACTAATGGCCTAAATACAACATAAATAAAATAACATTACTAATATAATATGCCCCAATTAAGGGGTAATGAGCCAACATTAGGGCTTAACATGCCCCTCCCCTTGAGACAAGTGTTGTCCTCAACGCTTGAGTAACTCTGGATGCTTCTGTATAAATGACTCATCTTCCCAAGTGGAATCTTCAGTCGGTAGTTTCCTCCATTTAATGAGATACTCTGAAATGGATCTATTCCTTAGCTGGCGAATTCTTGTGTTAGTGATGGCTTCAGGATCCAATATGATTTTTCCTTCCTCATCAAGTTCTGGCAATATAGTTTGAACTGGGA
>ML781191.1:309753-319954 GCA_009831015.1 Picea engelmannii | reverse complement strand
CATACTCAAGATTGTTACTTGCAATTTCTAGTCCCAAATGTGAGTTTAGATGTGATTTGATGTTCCACTTAAATTATGAATCAAAACAAGCCATCCACGTGGCAGAAAGCAAAATAAGGGAAAAATGATTTTAATCCTCCTAAATGCCTATGTTTGACTATCCCCTTTATAAGTTGAGGGGTCTAAGTGGTGCAGTATTTAGAGCATGCATGGCATCATTCTTGAGAAGGAAACTGACTTTCCCCACATCAAAACCTTACAATGAAAAATTTAGGTTCAATGCGCGGCTGTAAGTACAGACATAAGCGCGTGTTTGCACGTGCGCGCGTGTTGTAATAAGAACCAGAGCGCATGCGCATGCCTGTGGGGTGGAGTACCCGCGCGCCTGTGCTCGTGACTGAAAAAAGAAATTCTGGATAAATTTCTCTCGATTCTCCTGTGAATCGACTGTCTCGTAGGTCGGCAGAGGCCGATTTGAGTCCCTGCAAGTTAATAAAACAGAAAGGAAAGCGAATTAAACCCAATTGAGGGAGGATTTGATACCTAAAGTCCCCAGTGGAGTCGCCAGTCTGTTCGTGCTCGAATCGTCGCCAGGTGAGCAAAAATGGGAGCACTAGCATGCCCTGTTGGGTTCACCAAGGCAAAACATCTGTGGCAGCAAGGGTTAACAGAAAACAGAAAACAAAACAGAATACAATCTATCTAACAACTGAAAGCAAATAACAATAAAAACATCAAACGTAAGACAAGGGAGTCATTAATGGTTTCAAGGCTTGATCTATTAGCGAAACCAGAGCACACGCTGAAGGCAGAGATAGGGGTTCCCTCTCCCTCCAGCGGAAGGTCCTTCGGGGCCCTCAACAAAATGCTTTCCTTACAAAATGAACAGAACAGAAATGAGTGGTGAGAGAACTCTGGATTACACAGCTGATGGACTGGTTTTCAAAGGCTAGGCTCTGAATCATCTGGACAACGTAACTCTGCTTTGAATTCTCTGCTAAAACAATGAGTCTCCACGGCTATTTATAGCATTTTCCAGGCGGTCACGTAACCAACTTCCGGTGTAAACACAAACCTGTTTAGGGTTCACTTAAGCCATTAATTCGTCGCATTTGTAGAGCCGACCCTAATCTGAAGGTCAAATCATCTTGGGGGCTGGTCCATTGGCGGTCGGGAGGCCGACTTAAGCAATTAATGCGCCGTATTAGCAGATGCGTGGATTTTTATGTTGACAGGCGCGCGTCGGGGCGCGCATGCGCCAAAAACACGTTTTTGTCCCGCGCATATGCGCACGCAC
Source organism: Picea engelmannii (assembly GCA_009831015.1). Lineage (NCBI taxonomy): Eukaryota > Viridiplantae > Streptophyta > Pinopsida > Pinales > Pinaceae > Picea > Picea engelmannii. The sequence goes on along the minus strand of ML781191.1, from coordinate 318,657 downwards.
CAAGCTGCTATAAAGTGCCCTTCAATTTTTGGTTACTTTGTATAGTTTTTGACCCTTCTGGAATGCTGTGAACTTAATTCAGTTCCATGAATGACTTCATTGCTATTTTGATGATGTGGAGTTCTTGTCGCCATGTGCAGACGAAATTTCAGTGATAACACTGCCTATAGGTTGACCTCGTCTTTAGAAGATAACATCTTCATAGGTTCATGCATTTCAATGAACTTATTATTCATCCTATATCTCTGTCGTGTATTCCCAAGGCAAGTCTACTTTATTGAAATGGTCTTTTATGACTCCTTTAGGGCCGTGTCTTGTAAATCTTTCCTCTCCAAAATGATATTAGAGCATGATATTTACTTCATCTTGTAATTGGAACTTGCTTGGTGTTGGGGAATGAGTATAGCCCAATATATAGCGGAAGTGGTGGCCATATTGATTTCTTTCCATGGTAGAGAATTCCTCATACTCCATATATTATTTTCTGATATGCTATTCCCTGGAGTACTAGTTTATCTAGTATAAATCAGGGGAGAAGATGGGGGGGTTTAGTGGCACCGTACAATATGATATAGGTACCATGATACATAAGGTACCAATCCCCAATCCTCATTATGACAATGATCACTTTATCGGTAATGCATGGGGATGACGTGCAAAATATAAATCCATACAGAGGGGCCAAAAAATGTTCAAACATATTCTCATATTCCATTATGTATTTATGCTCCCAACACACTTTGCAGTAAACATGAATTGGATCGTTTGAGGGTTTCCATTTACATCTTATGTTTGGGCATTGGTGGGCGATGCACATGATATCCAAGAGATAGGAAGACATGTGGAAACTTGGGAAAGTTCCTAGCTAAGCTTCTTCCACTGTAGTCACGGAGATCGTCAGGTTGGATAACAAGATGTCGTCCCAATCAAATGATAATCCTTCATCTATGTAGTAATATATTAGCGTCATGTAAGACAAGGGAAACTGAGAAGAATTTGGTTCCCCATATAACTTGCACAACATGGCCAACATATATTGATAATCTTCCTTAAAGATCTCGTGGGGTACCCTCCATTGGGTCTATTCTTGAAATACTTGTCTGCCTTGTACCATATGGGAATCAGGTCTTTGGGTGTGTATTCAAACTTATCAAGGAGTTTGTTGTCCAAATGTTTAATTCCCCTCTCAATGTGATATCATCTTTCTAGGTATTTCGGTTGAAATGATGTTGTGGGTTCTTTCCTAGAGTTACAAACATATCTTTCTTTCAAATCTATATATTTTTAGGATCTTGGAGATGGAATATGCACAAGGGAATACAAATGCATGGGCTGCTACCCTGAAAAATTATGGATTTTATGATGTTCTTGAATATTTTTAATTCATCTTGATCCTCATAATTGGTGGAGAAGTTTTGATTTTTGAACATTTGGTATACATTTCGCCATCTGGGTGTTTTTCCTTCCTTTTCTAGAATTCCATAAGTGTCATCATACATAGCTCCAACCACTTCTAGTTCATGTTCAACTTTTCAGTTGCTGGCAGAGGCTTTGGTGTTTGGCACTTTACTCGTTTCCCTTTTCTTAGGAGACATGCATTAAACTGTCAAGAAAGCATAGGATCAATATGAATGCACAATCATAATGAAATCAAAACTTATCTAGTATACTAAAGTACCAGAGGATTCACTCAAGCTGATGCTGGGTGGAAGGTCGTCATCTGAAGACGATAAAATAATGGTAGGCATGCTGGTCATTCTGGTGAAAATAAGAGGAGAAGTGACTTCAAAGGATGCTTTAAATTCAAAATAGGAAAAAATAATATTAAATTCTCTGATGAAAATCAAATAAGTTGATGACAAGTGTTCCGATGAATATCAAGGGATTTGGAGTTAAGGGCTCAAAAAAATATCGACAGAGTTGTTGAAATTTTTTCCAGGCTAAGGATTAAGTTATTAAAGAAAATCAGTGAAGTTGAGATCAACTTCCCCGTTTAAAATTGGAGGAGTTGTTAACAAGTGCTCCGATATCAGTCGACTGAGTTAGTATGAACAACTTCAATATCCATCGACCAAGTTGACTTGAAAAGTTCCAATGTACATCACCATAGTTAACTTGATAGCCTCTGATATGTCATCAACAAATTTGACGGGGAAGTCGTGTTAGAAAAACAGAATTGCAGAGCAATAAAATAAAACAAATGTGGAAATAAAACACAGAAGATACATAATACAATAGAGACATAGATATACATGGTTCACCCAGTGTGGGATATGTCCACCAGAGAAATTTTTGGGTCCTTCCTTTTTATTATCCAATAAAATGAAGGGATACAACCTACAACTCAACCACTTTAACTTCCTCTTCTTCCTCTCACAGTCTCCTCAATCAGAATACAATAATCACACACATACAGAGATGCAATACAATTCCCTCATAAAAGAGGGTTTCCTTCTAGGGTAAAAATCCCTAAAATAACTTCTACCGTCATATTTGCGACCTTATAATGAACGATCCAAATTGACTACAAAATTACAATATTTTAGAAGGCAATTTTTCCCAATATTTCGCTTCAAGGGCTCTTCCCCTGAATCCCCCACCAGGGGGGGTGACAGTTGTGGGGGGGAAATCCCCCCCACACCCCTCGTTAGGGAATCGGGTCCAAGCATGAATAAAACAAACCTCTGAATGAGGAATATGATCAAGCTACACAACCAACAATATCCCACTTGGAGATTGATCAAAACAACTCCACTACTGTTGAAATATACTCCATCTTGGACCTGAAAAATTTCTCATCTTCACCTTCATGATTGAATACCAACTGAAACTGAGCATGAATCAGTTTCTCCCTGGTTACTCCCTTTGTTAACATGTCTGTAGGATTCTGGCTAGTATGTATCTTTTCCAACTTCAAATGTCCATCCTCCAAGACAGATCGTATGAAATGGTACCTGAGCTGTATATGATTAGTATTTGAATGGAAGGTTGAGTTCTTTGTAAGATTAATGGCACTCTCACTGTCACAGTACAACTTTCGATTCTCCTGCTTCTTTCCCAATTCCTCCATAAACCTTCGTAACCAAAACATTTCTTTATTAGGCTCTATAGCAACAACATACTCTGCTTATGTTGTTAAAAGTGAAACAACCTTTTGTAGTTTTGAAATCCAACTTACTGCTATTCCACCTACAGTAAAAAAAATACCCTATCGTTCTCCTCCTGCTATCTTTATCATCTTCCATATATGAATCAACATATCCCTATAGAACAGTGTCTGAACCTCCAAAAAATAATGCATGAGTAGAATTACCTCTCAAATACCTGAGAATCCACTTTACTACCTCCCAATGTTCTTTACCTAGATTGTTCACATACTTTCTCACAACTCCCACTACATGTGCAATATTTGGTGTTATGAAAACCATCACATACATCAAGCTACCAACTGCTAATGAATAAGGGACCCTGGACATGTATTCTATCTCCTCTCGTGTCTTGGGACACATTTCCTTAGTTAACTTGAAATGGCTGGCCAAAGGTGTACTAACTGGTTTTGCATTCTGCATTCTAAACCTCTCCAATACCTTCTCTATGTACTCACCCTGAGACAATGTCAATTTATGATTTTTTCTGTCTCTTGTTATTCTCATACCAAAGATTTTCTTTGCAGCACCCAAATCCTTTATCGCAAATGAATTAGCTAATTTCTTCTTGAGCACATTTATATCCTGCATATTAGATCCTGCAACAAGCATTTCATCTACATACAATATCAAGATAATATAGCTTCCATTTTCTAGCCTTTTAAAATAAACACAATGATCATAATGACATCTACTATAACCATGTTCGGTCATAAACCTGTCAAACTTCAAATACCACTTCCTTGGAGCTTTCTTTAGGCCATACAATCTCTTCTTCAACATGCATACCAAATTTTCCTTCCCTTTGACCTCATACCCCAGTGTGTACTGCATATAAATATCTTCATCCAAATCCCATGGAGAAAAGTTGTTTTTACATATAACCATTCAAGATGCAAATATTATACTGCCAAAATACTTAAAATAGTCCTAATTGAAGTCATTTTAACAACAAGAGAAAATATTTCATTGAAATCTATACCTTTCTTTTGTGCAAACCCCTTTACAACAAGTCTAGCCTTGTACCACTTTTTGCCTCCATATTCTTCCTTCAATATGTAAACCCATTTATTATGCAATGCTCTTTTTCTTGTAGGCAATTGAACCAAGTCCCAAGTCTGGTTATTTACCAAGGGATCCATTTCCTCTTTCATTCCTTTTCTCCCACTTCCTTTTAGTGTCTACCTGCATTGCCTCTTCATAACTTTCTAGTTCACCAGAATCAACCAACAATAAATAATAAAATGAAGGAGAGTATCGTTCAGGGGGTCTACTTAACCTGGTAGAACTTTCAAAAAAAATTGTAGGAGTTTTAGGTACCTTCTCCTTCTGTTGTTGTACATTTTGATTTTTTTGTACCTTTGGAATTTCTTTTTCAGTGATGTCAACAAGCACTGTGTATTTTGGTTTTTCTTTTTCCTGTTTCTTTCCCTGCAACTGATCTTTGTACATGACCTTATAATTGAATATGGAATCTCTACTCCTAATGATTTTTTGATTTTCATAATCCCATAAGCGATAACCAAAATCATTAACACCGTATCCAATAAAGGTACACTTCTTGGATTTTGCCTCAAGCTTTGTTCTATTTTATTTATCAATATGGACAAATGCTTCACAACCGAAAGTCTTCAAAAAATAATAGTTTATCTTTTTACCTGTCCATGCCTCATCTGGATTTCCACCATCCAAATAGCATGAAGGTCCTCTGTTTATTAAGTAAACAATAGTATCTACAAAATCTTCCCAAAATTATAAGGGAAACCCTACATGCAATCTCATACTCCTTGCATGCTCTATGATTGTCCTGTTCATCCTTTCTAACACACCATTTTCTTGTGGTGTTCCTAGAGCTGTTTTCTCTCTACGAATCCCATAGTATGAACAATAATCATCAAACTCTTTGCTGCAATATTCACTTCCATTTTCTGATGTGAGACACTTCAACATTTTTCTTGTCTCATTCTCAACCAAAGCTTTCCATTTCTTAAAAGTGTCAAAAACATAATATTTTTGTCGAATGCAATAAACCCAAGTTTTTCTAGTTGCATCATCAATAAAAGTAACATAATAACGAGAGACACCAAGAGATGATACCTGAGCTATTCCCCATACATATGTATGCACAAGACCTAACCTTTCACTCTTCTTTTCTTTCCCAACTCTGAGAAATATTACTCTCTTATGTTTTCCATAAACACAATGCTCACAAAAATCCAAATCAATTTGTTTAACATATGACAAAAAAATCCTTTTTTGAAGTATCTGCATCCCCTTCTCACTCATGTGTCCAAGCCTATGACCCCATAGTGCTGTATCCACTCCTGTAGAAGCTAAAGAGATAGAAGAGTCAATATTACCAGTACATAAATACAATGTACCTACCTTATCTCCTTTTTCTATCACCAATGACCCTTTGGTGAAATTCCATGCCTTATCTATAAATATAGATATACAACCTTCAATTTCCAATTGCCTAGTTGAAATTATATTTTTCCTTAGATCTGGAACATGCCTTACCTCTTTCAACAACCATAGGTTTCCATTATTTTTCTTTATTTGTACCTTTCCCATTCCAACAAATTTGCATGGTGCATCATCACCCAAATGAACCTATCCAAAATCACCCTGAACATAATATAGAAAATGTTTCCTATGGGGTGTGACATGAAACAAAGCCCCTAAATCTACTACCCAAGACTCAGAAATATTCTCTACAGAAAGAATCAAAGCATCTTGTAACACATCCCCTGTTACATTTGCTTCTTGATTTTTCTCTTGTTTTCCATCTCTTTGTTTATTTGGAGCTCTATAGTCTTTCTTCAGATGTCCTTTCTTCCCATAATTCCAACACTCTATCTTTCCTAGTCTGGATTTGGATCTACCTTTCCTAGAATTCCCATGATTCCTTGAGCCCTTTCCTCTATCCTTTTGTCTTCCCCTGTTTTCCATGTTTAACGCATTACCTGATGTCTCACCAGTGATTTTCGGTCGCATTTCCTTGCTAAGGATAACACCAACAACATCATCAAATTTTATAGTGTTTGAACCAAAGACATAGTTACTTACAACCATGGACAAACCATTCCGGTCAAGACCCTGGGAACACTACAAATGCTCCCGATTCCATGAGCTATTTGGAAAGATATTTCTATGGACTTCATTGTTGGCTTACCTAAATTGGGAAATAAATACGTCATCATGGTGGTAGTTTATCATGTTTCCAAACAACTCATTCCTGTTCTCTCCAACACCCATTCACAACATCCACAATGACTCAAATTTTCATGGATACTATCTTCAAGATTCATGGCATGCCTCATTCTATTGTCTCTATCCGAGATCCCAATTTTACCAGCAATTTGTGGCAAGAATTGTTCCATATCCAGGGCACCTAATTGCATCTCAACACCACCTATCATCCCTAGATTGATGGGAAAACTGAATTTTCAACAAGTGTTTGGAAACCTAATTGAGGTTTTTTGCATCAGAACGATAAAATCAATGGGCTCAGTGGTTACCCCTCGTTGAATGGTGGTACAACACATCTTACCATACAACTACTCGCATGAATCCTTTTGAATAATTATATTGACAAAATCCACCATTAGTTCTCTCCTACATGCTAGGTGTATCTAAGGTTCAAGAGGTTGACAACAATATTGCAATTTGTGAGGCCATTCTCTACACCCTAAAAACAATTTAGCCATGGATCAGAATCGCATGAAGCAACAAGCAAATCAAGGTCATTCCAAATGAAAATTTGCTGAAGGGGACTAGATGTTTCTTTGTCTCCAACACTATAAGTAGACTTCACTCAAAACAGACCACTGTCAGAAACTTGCTCCCAAATTTTATGGTCCTTATAAAATTCTCAAGCGAGTGGGGCAGGAGGCTTACCAGTTATCTTTGCCCAGTCATTCTAAGCTTCGTCCTGTTTTCCATGTCTCATGCTTAAAGAAGGTGATTGGTACTAAGTTCAAAACTAAAACCAGTCTCACTGAGTTGGATGAAGAAGGTTCCATTTGGTTGCAACCGCAAACAATATTGGAACAACATGAGCGTCATCTCCATCAGTGCACCATCAAGGAAGTGTTAGTGCAGTGGAAAGATGCAACTCTAGAAGATGCCACTTGGGAGCCAACTATCATTTTGCAACAATTTCCTCATCTCAATCCTTGAGGAAAAGGATCTTTTTCAAGGGGGAGGGAATGTTAGGGACCTAACCTCCCTAACCCCTCATGTAGACAGAATAAGATATTTCCATGTAATAACGACTTCCATTAGTTAATAAGGCCTATTTAATAAATTGAAATAAGTCAATGTAAGAAGATATGTTGGCACAGGTGCAAACCTAGGGTTCAATGCTATAACAACGCACCAATAAAACCCTAACTACCGTCCCTTTCGGCAACACCTGCAAAGTAGATGAAGTGTCACCTGAGGTAGAGGTAGGGGTGGTTGTAGGACTCAGATGTATGGAACCTTATCCGGGACACAAATATGTGATTATAATACTTAATAGAGCACTCAACAACAAGCCTTCATCAATATCTAACCAATATCTACTTCGCAGACATAACAAAGCATCGTAGTATTCACCCAGATCTAATGTATATAAGCACTTAGCATAAGAAATAAATCAGATCTAGAAGATTCAAGAACTAAGCAAGTTCAAAGATATCGGATCTATCATCCAGATTTGTTACAAGCACAAAGCATAAACATATATATCTATCTATAACAAAGCACTTAGCAATTAACACATAACACATTAAAACATCACACAAAGAAAAATAACACAGTATTTACGTGGTTCACCCCCACCCTGGGGCTACGTCCACCAACTCTTCTTCTTTATTAGCTTCAATTAGTCATCTACATGCATCGAGCCAAAAACCCTTACTCCACATAAGACACGATATATGCATAGATCACTCGATCCTCCTTCCTTGCGTTTCAGCACAAAGCCTTCACAGTCTCTTACAATGACTTGCACTTAACTCTGCAAGTCTAATACAGTATGCACAAAGCCTTACAATTCTTGATCACACAGATCCAACTCTTAGCACTTAGCCAACTTGCACAACACTTGCGCACTATTCAACTTTCACCACTACTTCTTACATTTCCTAGACATCTATTTATACATACAAAATAGGCCTAAACATGGTTAAACCCATGGGCTGACATCCCATTCCCATTACATATTCCCAAATCCCAAAAAGGACCCAAAAAGAGGCCGAGATCCCATGATCTCTACTTTGTCTTGTGCTCTGTCTTTGATAGGCTATCGAAGTCCCAAAAAAGGTCAACCTGACCAAGGATCTCCCAAAACTTGGTCAAGGGCCAACAGGCCCCTAACACTCACCTGTGACTCATCCCGAGTCACTTTAGTATGACTAGTTCTGCTTCGAATGCTTCGAGCTTGGCTCGAGTTGATTTGAACTGCTGTTGTGCTACGACCTCATTTTCAATGAACTCGTGGATAACTGTATCATTAATAGTTCCCTCTAGACATTGTTCTGCTATAGTGACAACCTACTCTAGATCTGCCCCTTGGCCTTCTACCTCTGTAAACAACTAATAGGCCTTATCTTGCACAAGTTGGATTTTCTGAGTTATCTCCATAACTCTGCTCTGGATAATATGGATTTTCTACTATGTAGTGTGTTTCTCTTGGGAGCTCTTCATTCTTTCCAAAACTGATAGGGACTTCAACTGCACCTGTATCTTTTCAGCTTGGTACTTCGCCTCT
>ML781191.1:291023-302115 GCA_009831015.1 Picea engelmannii | reverse complement strand
TTGATCTTTAATTTTTTAAGTTTCTCTTTGATCTTTTTTATTATCTAAATTTTTTTATTTTTTTATTTTTTTAATTTCAGTTCTTTTATTTGTCTTATTTTTTTTTAGTTTTTAATTTATAAAAAAAATGAATTATATTTTTTCGTTAAATATTAAAAAATAGTGTTATGGAAAAATATGGAAAAATGACTAAAAACACCCTTGAATAAAAAAAAATAAAAAATAAAAATTGAAAAAGAATGAAAATAGATGAAAAATAAGCATTTAAAAAAAAATGTGTAAAACATTTTGGATTGAAAAATTTAAAATATCGAAAAACCAACTAAAAAGGGAGAGTGGGTGCTACCAGTAGCGCCATTTTTAAAAACGGGGTAAAAAATTGGACATCCCCAAAAACGAGAACTCTGTAGAGTTTTCGTTAAATTGGTAACTATTTTAACCCCCAAATACGATCTTTCCACTATGCTTAGTCAAGCTTTGGAGGGGTTATGTCCTCGACTCTCCTTCACTTGACCTCGTGTTTAACTCCTGTGTTAGAGGAGGATCCCGACTATATTTATATGAAAATTTTATTTGACACTCCCTAGCATAGACTCCACATTTTCTTTAGGTTGGCCCTGGAGAGTTTATCCTCCACCCTAATCCAAGGCCATATCTTAAGCTATTGGTGAACCTTAGAAAAAGGTTACTAATTGATTTTAATTATTAGCGTTCGTTTTAATGGTTATTTCTTAAGTAAAAAAGGAATGGATGTGAAACTTGGTGATGTGTATTGACACTTGCAAAAACAATAACAATTACACTTTAAGAATATCGTTGATATGAAAACATGCTAAATTCTTCAAAATAAAGATGTCTAAGGTATGGATACTAATGCACTTCTTGCTAAAAAAAATGTTTCCTTTTTAATGCAATGCAAATGCAAATCTTTCACTTTCAATGCAACACACGATTCAATTGAAATCTACAACAACTTTTGCAATGCCCAAAGTTTATGAAAAAGGGAACTTTTTTGCTTTTCACTCTATATGATAAAAATGCACCCTAGAAACTAACTCTAAATGCAAACCAATTTTTTTTCATTTTTCTGAAAAGTACAAGAGCAGATTCCAAAAGAAACCATCCATACAATGAACCTTTTCTTTTAAAAAACAATTGCAAAGGGTAAGGAAGAAAGTTCACAAGAACATGCTCTTACACTTCCGTTTATACAAGTTAATCAAGAAAACAAGAAGGTAGAAGGAAATAAAGACTGCAATAAATGACCAAACACTTTATAAAGAACTGTAAGAACATGTCAGAGTGCAGTATACACCTGACGAATCTTTCCAAATACCTACAACCGTCGAAAGCCAAAAAGAAACCTTGACAAAACAAGAAAGTTGATTTTTTTTTTTTTGACTTTTCTTATAATCTTGGAATGAAAGAAACAATTTTTGAAACCAAACAACAATCCCCAAAGACTCATAGGATGCAGGAAGACCTTATAGTACCAGACCCCAACTTCCAATGATTTGAACAAAAGATAAAACTCAATCCCAAAACATGTACGCGACTTTCTGAATGACAAGAAGTGTATGTATGCGACTATGTTTGAGCAAAGGAACATATGTACACTTTGTACTAAAAGGAAACGACATATACCCAATAAAAACGCATAAAACTTGAGAGAAAAAGGGGCTAGAAGACTCAAGAAGGATTACAAAAATTAAGAGAATGCTAGATAATGGTCAAATACATAGAAACAATTCAAAATAAATACAAACCATAAGTACCCCTAATGACCCAAAAAGGGTGTTTCCTCAGTGGAGTCGCCAATTTTGTTACATAAAAAAATGTCCTATGGCTATGGGTCAAGGCCACAACAGAGCAATACCCTAAAATACCATTCTTAGACTCAAATAAATCAACCAACTAAGACTAACTACTTTGCAATAACTAACTTTCAAAGGAGAGAGAATAAAACAAACCCGGACTTCGACATTTGATGTCGATCCCACATGAAGACTTTAGCTCCAACGTTGTTCTACAACAATCCTATGAAATCTTTCGCACACAAAGAGATGAGTAACTACAAAGAAATATTTATTTGTTAATAAAAAAAGAGCATGAACATTACAATTTTCATAATAGATTCAAATTAAGAGATATACAAATATACTAAAAACATGAACCAACATATGAAATTGGATGAGAACGAGAGATCTTTTATTATGAACATCATAAAAAGTTGGTTAAACCTGTAACTGTTGTGGCATGGTCTCAAGACTGGACTCCAAGTTCTTTCACCCAAGGCCAAATATGATCAACAATACCTCCAATATTTTGTGCTCAAACAATTCCAAGGAAGGGAAAGGGTTTCTTCCTAACAATATAAGGAGAACACAACTTCTAAAAATAAGGGTTTCCAAATGGAAGGGAAAATATCAGATGTAAGGGGAAAATGGGACTTGTAGGACTAAATTGAAATTAACAACACAAGGATGCATTTTTCTATTCTATATTTCCTCCACCCCAAGGCTCTAATTTATACTCTGTTTTGACAGTTGGAATAGTTATGGATGGGCTACAAGTGGTTAGGAATCTAAGGAACCCATCAACTTCGCTCGAAAAGTTGGAATTATTATTTCTTTGAGTCAAATTAACATGTACGTGGGTCACTAATTGGCAACAAGCGCATGTATGCAAGATTATTTAAGGATAGTCACATACATCAACAAAAATGGGTTTTTAAAAAGTATTTTTGAGGAGGAAAGGGGGAAAATAGTCTTGCAAGCAGGGAAAGGGATGAAGCTCAGGAAAATAAGTCATAATAAGTATATGTGGTGTCAAAAGATGCTATAAAACCTGGGTCTAAACTCCCCAATGTTAGGAAAAATTCATGCAAACATGGAACACAATGCCAACATATGTAAACACCTTCCTAGATTCTCAGGCAGACAGTTCGAATGTATTGAGAGACTTTATGTTACCCTCTACAAACATGTTGATCGACCTTTCAACAATCAATATAACCTTTCTACAAGAACTATACCAAGACTTTTCATGGTTGTTCGTGCATTGGATGGGTGTGAGTCGAATTCACACATACCCAGGTCAACTCTATATGCACTGTACTTTTCCTTTCAGAAGGATTCCATGTTTGATTGGGTAGAGGTCATATCAAATGAGATTTGTTTTTAGTTAAGTAACTACTTCAACACTCAAATATTTTTCATGGCCACATATTTGGTGTTCACAATTGTCTTTGCAATTTATTTGATGGTCTTCATGTCAAAGCGATTGTAAATACACACACTGAACGAGTTCAGTTCTGGCACCTGGTGCTATGAAAACATAAAAAATCATTCAATTTTTACATTGTTCAAGATAAGTTTGTTAGAGAGTTCAGACACATCTTGGTTGGGGAAAAACCCAAGAGAATGACCGAGGGAACTGGGGATTTTGTTAAGGGAAAGGGAATTTGCATTCAAGAGAAAAACCATACTTACATCTTCTTGTATGGTTGTCAAGAAACCCCACTACTTCTCCCTATATTTGTCTGTGATAGATGTTTTTTTGTGGAGGTTTGTCGTCAGTATAAATCCTAGTATATTTTATTTGACAGAAAGAGAAAGATGAAATTCATTACATTGCCTCTTCAATTTGGGGATACAATGGTCAGGAATCTAACACATCTGAAAGAAGTCTCATAGACACTTAATCTATTTAATATAAAAGAATCACATCCTCTAGGGGGTTTTGATATCAAGGGTCTTTTCTCACGACATTTAACATTGATAAGGTACTACAACCTTTTTACAACATTTGATGAAGAAATCAGTGAGAATCCATAAAAAAAAAAACAAGAGTGAATGCAACAACGACTTGTTGATAGAAATAAGTTCAAATAACAGAAGCCAGGGAAAAGCAAGACAAAGGGGGAGAAGTAGTACTAATGTCCATTATTCTTCCAATCTCTAGCCACCTAAGAGATCCTCCTTTGAGAAAAAAACAAAACAATGAGAGGTAAACAAAGAAGAGAGTAATGATGGGTTTGTTGGAGATGACGGTGGAGAGAAACCACCTCATGCAAATATTGAACGGGCAAATATATTGTCCCAACAAAAAAGGAAACAAAACCAAAATAGACACAATTCACAAGATACAAGAAGTCCAAGAAATCTTGAAGATATGGAAATTGAGAGTACAAAGCTATCGAACTCGGTAGCCTAGAGAATTGTTGAAAGCCGATAAATTACATAGGACCTCACAATAGAGGAACCCATGTTTTTTGACAGTGAGTCCTTAACAAAAGGCACGAAAATAAGTTGTAGATAGAGAGGGTCAATGCCAAACAAAGAAAGGTCGTTCGAAAATTAAGGTCAATAGTCGATGTGTTAGGAGTTGCACCATCTGAACTCATGCAACTCCATCATTCTACAAGGGATGCTCTTGCATATTCAATTTCTGAACAAGAGTTGAAAACCATTAAATTGAATAAAACAATACGTGAACTTGAGGAGGCATTCACTCCCAAGACATCGTTTTCACAACCACTAGCCATACTTTCAATATAACAAAATCCTCCAAGTACTCCAGGAGCCTCAAAGCCAATTAGGAAATCCCTTCAATTGTTGAATGGATCCAGACTCTATGTTGTTGATAACATTAACATAAGACTCAATATAATCAGACATGTGTGGGAGGTCATCACTAGTCTACGTGATCTTTCACAAAGGATTTCAAGTTTTACTGGAGATTTGTAAAGAGACTTGCAACATGATGAAGCCTACTACAAAAATGAGTTAAGCACTTTTGTTGGATGGCTTGGTAGTATTAGTGACCATCGAAAAAACCAGTAGGGACTACCCTCAAGTAGTAGAATGAAACAAATAAAGGCAGGTTGGGACAACGAATAAAAATGCTGCAATATGCAATTGCTATTTTCCAAAAAATCAATGAAAGGAGAGGCGATGCTATTTTAAAATCATTTGATGTTGTTAAATAAATGCAGGGTCCACAATTTTTCATAAATTCAGCCATGATCACTAAAGAGGAGCTTGATAGTCACTTGGCGGTAATCAAGACTTCATTAGCTAATGACTTCGACAACCTTGTGGAGTTTCCCGAAGAGGAACTTAAACAATGGCTTGTTACATTGGTTAATGACAATGAAGAACACTTGTCAGCCATAAAAAAATTGCAAGTGGAATGCAAAGAAGTAGAGTAGGACATTTTCACGCTTTAAGTTAAGAAAAAAATCACCATCCCACCAATCAAGAACTATATCGATCACTGGGTCAAGAATGCCTTGGAACAAATTTCTAACCCAAAGTAGCCACCACAGACAGTTACTTCAACAAAATCCCAAAGCAAGAAATGTTATGAAGGGACATACACAACAACAAAACACAAACTAGAGTAACAAAATATTTTCTTCTTGGTAAGTAGTCAAGGATCCACTGCATCTTCTTTTTCTATCCTTTTCTTTTGTTGACTTGGTAATTGCTCAGAATTATTTGTTTTATGACCTATGAAGACCTAACACTGGTTTCTAACTATCTTTCTTCCTTTCTTCCAGGGTTTTCTTCTATTTACTGGTCCATAGGGCCCCCAATCCTACTCCATTTGGACAAACATCTTTACTTTTTACATACATTATTTAAAAGACAATTGTATATTTTTTTATCTTTCCAAAGAATTGTTTAGGCATAGATGGCTAGTGATTTTCCAGGCTTTGAGTTTAAAACTGAATTTTCAAGTTTGTCTTCACTCTTTATGATTTTTCAATGAAACATCATGTTAAGTTCTTTGCATATGTGGATCTTTACTTTCATTATGTGAAATGCTATTTTGACTTTTATACTTTTTGACAAACATTATTTAATAGACAACTACATATTTTTTTGCGCTTGCCAAAAAATTGTTTTGGCATAGATTGCCACTAATTTTCCACGATTTGAGTTTTAAACTGAATAGTCAATTCTTTGTTCATTGTTTATGATTTTTCAATGAAATACCTTGAAATATCATGTTAAGTTCTTTGCATATGTGGATATTTACTTTCATTATGCAAAATTCTATTTTGACCTTTATGCTTTCATTTGTAAATTTTGTAGTGTATTGTGAATACTGAATAGGATACATCTCGGTCCTTTCTCAGACCTTGCTTTCTTTGTGAATGTTTATTTAACAAGCTGATTCCTTTGTGAGGTTTCATTTTAATTCTTTATGATGACAATTTATGCTATTCCATTTAATTGGTATAAAAATGCAAGAGGATTTGTCCTTCTTAGGTTCTTTTTTAGACTTAAACATCTTTAGAAATCAACAATGGTGATTGAACATTTTCTAGTAGACCAACACTTTCCCGCACATTGTTGTTTTCCATTTGTTTTTTTTACAAAACTAATTTTCCTATTAAGCTGGAACATTGATAATACCTCTTATTTTGCATTGTGTTTGATCTGTTCATTTCTCTGCACATTTCCTTTTCTGAACTTCGGTTGAAAAACTGATTTTCCTATTAAGCTAGAAGTTTGAAAATTCCTCTGCTTTTTGCATCGTGTTTCATGTCTTTGGTCATTTGCACATTGTCTTTTTTGAACTTTGGAAAAAAAAGAGCAGTGATACCAGTAACAACTTTTTGATATGCTACTGATAATTTCAAGCATATGCACAAGGAACATATGTTGCACAAGTAACTCCACCGCATCTGTTTTTTGAAAATCCTAAGTTGTGCATACTTTACATTGTTTTGCGCAAATCCTAGCCTCGTGCACTTTACATTGATTCTAGCACATCTTGAGCTCCACACACTCTACATCTTCATCTCCGCAATATTTTCACAAAGTTTTATGGTAGATGTTTTTAATTGTTTTTACGAAGTTCTATGCTAAATACCATGTCTTGTGCGGACAACTACCGTTTGTTTCTCGCACCTCCTGACCTCCGCACACTTCATTTTGATGGATTTTATGTCTAAGGCTTCGACAACTTTGCGATTTCCCTATTTCTTTGCACACATTCATTTCAACACAAAAAAAAGACCTAATCCAAACACTTAGTTACTCTATGATT
The DNA here is from genome assembly GCA_009831015.1 of Picea engelmannii. Lineage (NCBI taxonomy): Eukaryota > Viridiplantae > Streptophyta > Pinopsida > Pinales > Pinaceae > Picea > Picea engelmannii. The sequence continues at coordinate 295,053 of ML781191.1, read as the reverse complement.
TCTTTTCCAAACTTTTATTCCCCTCGCCATTCTTTCTCATGTTGCTATGAAGGCACTGCGATCTTAACATAATTTTTCAAGTGGATATTCAACCAGTTAAATACAAATCAACAAAACATTTTCTTCTTGGTAAGTCAAGCGTCTATCACATATGTTGTTGCTCTTCTTTTTGTTGCTCACCTGTTAATTCCTCTGTCTTATTTGTTTTCTAATCTATGAAAAGCTAATACCCATTTCTAGATATCTTTGTTTCTTTCTTATAGGTCTTCTATTTAATGTTCCATTCTTCTCGTTTAATTTTTTTTTTCTTATATAACTTAACCTGCACTTTACATTGTTTCCCACACATCCTATCCTGCACACACTTTACATTGCTTCCAACGAATCTTGGCATCGACACATTTTACATTTCTTCCGGTGCATCCTTGCGTCCACATACTCCTTTTTACTAAGTTTTATGCTACATGTTTTTTTTTTTTTTATATAGTCTAATGCTAAATCTAATATTTTGTGTGGAGAAATTTACATTCTTTGCTTCTTTCACATGCTAGCCTCTGCACATTTTCACTGACTTTTATGTGTGAAGGTCCCACAATTTTACGTCTGTCCTTTATGTTCGCACACATTTACTTCCGCACAATAGAAAGAGTCAAACCAAAGATTTAGTTATTCTATCATATTTTTTCGAAACTCTTGTTCCCCTAGCGTTGCTATGGCATCTTTCAATAAAGATGCCATGATATTAATATTATTTTTCAAATGCATATTCAAGGACTAAAGTAGAAATCAACTGCAAATACAAGAAATCTAGTTAATCAACTATTTCCAAGATTAAACTTTGGAACCTATATTTCAGACTTGTTCCAACTTTTGTAATCGCTACTCCGTGTCCACTTCTAGGACAGATGCAAACAAAAATGTAAAAGGTTTCGTTGTAAAATTAAATATTTTTATATATATAGAAAAACAAGGGTATTATCTTGTACAATAAATTTGAAAACTAGAAATTTCAAGTGTAAGTATACAACACACTTTAATTTAGTAAACAATATATGTAAGATGGTTTAAGAATTTATATTAGCTCACACATAAACTTGATCAACATTGACATAGATATCCTGCAAAAAAATCTATCTACTTTGCTTCCTTCAATTCTAAGGTGTCGACACTTCGGACTGGTTCCCACACATCCTAGCTACCTGGTGCTTTACATTGTTTCTTGCATAAGATAAATGCCATCTCTTCCGGTCACAACTCTACCAACTTTGCTTCTTGCAATTCTAGCGCGACACTTTGAATTTGTGCTTTCCCATTCTAACTTCCAAACACTTTATATTGCTTCTTGCATATGCTAAACTCAACATGGAACACTTCACCTATTTATATTGCTTCTCCCATATGGTAAACCCCCATTCAACATTTCACTTATTTACTAAATTTTGCCTCACAATGAACATTTACTATTTAATTACTAAGTTTTAATGGACATTAAAACTTAAAATTTACTAAGTTTTACTTCACATTGAACAATTTACTTTCTTATACATTTTTACAAAGTTTTATCCTAAATGTTTGTAGTCCAAACATTTTACATTGTTTTGCATATGCTAACCTCCCCATTGGAAATTTAATACTTTGCATTTTTTCTTGTTTTTAACAAAGTCTTATGCTATATGTTTTTGGGTGAACAATACTAAATGTTTTTACTTGTTTTTTGTTTATTCCTATCACTCTCATGTTGCATAAACAATAATGTTAATTTTCTTTATTATATGTATTGTTTAATCATGATCTATTTGACAAAAACTATTCATTGGTTACCCATTTAGAATCTTCAAGGAATCAAAATTTTCTGTTAAATTGCATTTTTGAATGTAGAAATAGATTCAAAGTGCTGAAAACCCTTGGGACACTCAGATTATACAGAACTAACCACTCAAATATGCAGATCCACCAATTTCTAATAAGATTTAGGAAAAATATGGCCTAAAAATCACCAAGAAAAAACCAAAACTTAGAACATTAATTATATTAAGTTTCATTGTTTAACATAGGGTTCCTAACTAACTCTGAGTTGCCCTGCAATGCTGGTTTGAACACTGTGGTTAAACATTTTTAGGGCAAATTTTACCTAAAGACTATATGGATTTCATCCATATGATACTTCCTCATAAATGTAAGCAACAGTCGTAGCAGAAAAGATAGAATCTTCAGAGCTGAAAGGAACTATGAAGGATTTTGGATCGAAAGATAGTCCTCAATTGCCTTATGATAGATGAGGCCATCGACGACGATAGTTCTGTGGTCTCGCAACATGTGGGTATCCTGCGAAAATTACAACTGTTCGATTCAATTCGGATCAAGGGCAAACATAGAATTTTAGGTTCCACTCGGTGAGTTCGTTTTGGCTCCCCAGTGGCCCAATGTCAGCTTGGCAATCGTGCGGTATCTTTGAGGGTGCCACTGGAATTTTGTCTGACGTCGATGTTTACCTCAATATTGGTTTGAATAATGGCAAACACAGATGACTATTGACAATTTGACAAAATACTTGCAGGCAAGCCGCAGAGCCACGAGTCGTTTTGGGTGGATAAGAATGAAGAGTTGGTGGCAGATATTATAAGCAATGGATGGCATGATGGGATTCATGAATTTCAGTTTTAAATGGTCCAAACACCGGAAACCAACCGATGACAGCTAACTGTTTGTCAATATGCCTCAGCATGCGAGACAAACAGATTTATCCAACCAACTATTTGTCAACATGCCCGCAAGAGCTTGCAGATATTTGTGAAAACCTTCTTAAGGAACACTATACCGTGGAGCTAGGTCTTTTGGACATCTATGAAGCTGCCGGTTAAAGGGGGAATCTGTCAGGATTAACAATGGCTGATACTCGCTGGGAAGCAGCCATGAGACAGTTTTACTGTAGCTTCTTATAACATATAAAAGGACTCAAACTTTGCATTTGTTGCTTCGTCTTTATGGGAGAGTTTAAAGGAAATGAAAGACCTCCTCCTCGGAAGCTCCAAGACTTTTCCTTTAGGCAGACAGGCAAGTCATAATCGTTGGAAAGCCTTCTCCCAAAAACTCCCATCCCGGGGACTTATCAAGGACGACGCTTCCTGTTTTAAAGAAACTCTCTTTTGCCCCTTTTAGATAAGGGCCTGTCCCAGTGTTATTTACTGAGAAAGCCACAGCTTCCAAGATCAATCCAACATATATCATCACAACTTTCAAGATATCCAACATGGATCATCAAAAAGGAGCATTTTATCATGCATGACATGGGTTCAATGGCCCTCCATGAAGAAGCATTTTCTCATACATGATATGATTTGGAGATTCAATGGCTTATAGTCCTCCATAAAGAAGCTCCACATATATGCATACAAGTGAATAGGGTGTAATTTTTGGTGAATACAATTGTTACAAGTCCAAGTGCACCATCTATGCCATGATATGTGTTTATGTAAATATAAACAAATCTCTTCTGTAACAAATTGTGTTGGAAAGCAATGACCATTGCTGCTGACTCAATCCTTAGATTACGAACAAGTCATCATTCATTGTAAACTCCACTTTAACCATGGTGATGTGTTGGCTTCTTGCAAGCCTTCTTAGTGGAAAGATGCAAAGTTGGACAACTATTGGGTAGGTCCTATGACTTAGTGCATTATTATGACTCTTTGGTGAGTGAGAGTAGTGGTGAAATTATTATGTCAAAAGTAACCATATGTCTTAGGAAAGATGAGACATAAATCAAATTCCTGATATAAAGAAAGGGATCATGTTTTGTTGTTTTTAGTATATGTAGAGAAACAATTGATGGTAATAGATACTCAAACTGTGGTAGACTAAAGAAAAAAAATAAGGGTGAGGAGAAGTTAATAATGGTCTCTCATGAGGGGTGACAACAAGCTAATAATGGTCTCTCATGAAGTATTAGTGACAATGAAAATATGAGAAAACAACAATCAGTTGACTTGGAGGGATGATTCGAGGTACTATTACAACTAATTTGAATATA
>ML781191.1:232506-247970 GCA_009831015.1 Picea engelmannii | reverse complement strand
TGGTTCGTGCTTAACGTACCTACAAAATGTAATTTGGTTCTCTTCGGATGAATAGAATTATGTTTTTTTTCGTGGAATATATATATATATATATATATATCAACAAAAAATGATTTTTTTCCATTATTAATTTTTAAATTCAGTGGTTTTTAGTTGCAATTTTTTCTTTTTCTTTTGTGATTTTATTAAAATCTATATATTAGAAAAATTTGAAAACAAATTTTCCAACTCTTTTATGAGAAATTTTTGGAACACACCGATTCCCATCAAATTATAACACACATTAAAAAATCACCAAGAAATTATAAGTGTACTTCAATGTTTAACAAACTTTGATATGAAGGGTATGCCAATTTAACAAAAATTGATACGAAGGGCATGCACGCCACCACATGTTAGTTACAGTTAATGTTAAATTTAAATTAAAAAAAGTAAAGCAATTCTAGTTGGTGAACTGTTATTTCCCACAAGAGACAAAATTTGAGTTAATAACTATAACGACCACTGAAAATCGAACTTAATTATAATAACCTTCCATTGTTTTCTCAGATCTACAACACGCAGAGAAATTTTGTGCAGCGTAGTTGTAACTATTGCGTGCCACAAAAATTCGTGACTGAACTCTCAGGACTTACTGCGCGATGCATAGACTACACGATTTACCGTGCACTGTGATAAAACAATTAATGGAGCAATTTCTTCACATTGTGATAATCTTTAACACATGAACTCATAAACACAACAAAAGCTCAGAAATACACATGAAATTGATAACACACAAAATACTTGATATATAATAACTTTAGCGTTGCATGCTAATACAAAATAAAATAGTGAGTCGAGCTTCAACTCCAATGACTTCTTGGACTTTTGCAACTTACAACCACACACACATAGCTTTTTCTCTCATACTTCTTCGACTGCCTTCAACAACTGTTGTTGCTTCTCTACTCTGTGTCTATCACTCTCTACCTGCATATTGACTAACTAAAGACTCAAACATATATAGATAAGACTGAGACTTCTTGTAGAAGTAAAACTGACTCTAACAATTAATACAACAATAAATTTCGACTGACTTCTACCTACTCAATAGAGTTCGAGAAAGATAAAGATCAAATTCATTAAATAACTCCCTTTCTTGCCGACTGACAAAAACTGAGTTTGAGTAAACTTGCAAATTTGTATTTGTAGACTAACGACTGACTCATTGACTGACAAATCGATGGAGACGTGAAGCTCACCAACTTGTAATTACTATTTCCATCACCCCCCTTTAATTATAAGTAGGTGGGATTACAAAAATTTACATCAAAAATTGAATTGACATATACAATCACACATTTGTTACTGCACAGACTCTTAGACTATTGTGCAGATGTTGAAATGCATATCTTGCTAAAGATTTCGTGAAAATATATGTGACTTGTTCTTTTGACCTGAAAAACTCTAAACAGATCTCTTTGTTATTTATTAATTCTCTGATAAAATGATACCTTGTATCAATGTGCTTGGTTTTCTTGTGAAACACATGATTCTTTGATAACATGATGGCTGAATTGTTGTCACAAAATATTATTGTTGGTTCCTGTTGTTCCTGCAACAAATATTTTAACATTCTTCTCATCCAAACTGCTTGACAAGTTGCACTTGTCGCTGCAACGTACTCTAATTCTGCTGAAGAAAGAGTCACTATGGGATGCTTCCTAGATGCCCATGATATTATACTTGTTCGAAAATGAAATGTGTACCCAGAGGTACAATTTATCTCATCTATGTTGCCTCCACAATCACTATCAATGTATCCAATAAGTCTGAAATCTTTAGATGTAGAATACATAATGCCAAAATATTTTGTTCCATTCACATATCTCATAATTCTCTTTCCTACCTTCCAATGTGATTCTTTTGGAGTTTCCATGAACCTTGAAATCAGGCTCACTCCATACATAATATTAGGCCTTTTTATTGTTAGATACAAAAGACTGCTTACCATCCTTTTAAATAGTGTGGGATCCACTTTTGACCCTTCATCTCCCTTGCTTAACTTCAATCATGTTATGGCAGGTGTTGGGGTTGCTTTGTAATTTATCATGTTGAATATTTTCAAGATTTCATGCACATACTTATATTGTGAAATAAATATACCAATTTTGGACTGGTGAACTTCAATACCCAAAAAATATCTCATAAGACCCAAATCAGTCATTTTCAAATTCGTCCTTCATGACTAACTTAAATTCTTCTATGCCAAAATCACCTGTAAAATCAAATCATCCACATATAAGCAAACAGTTAACATATTACTTTGTTGATTTGCTTTGATGTACAGTGTTGGCTCACATTCACTTCTTTGAAATCCATTCTGTGTGAGATAGGAATCTATGTGACTGTACCAAGCTCTGGGATATTTTTTTAACCCATACGATACTTTCTTTAATCTATACACTTTGTCTTCTTGTCTTGGAATCTCATAGCCTTGTGGTTTTTCCACATATAATTCTTCTTCTAAATGTCCATTCAGAAATGTTGACTTTACATCCATTTGATAAAATTCCCATATGTTCTGCGCAATAATGGCTAACACATTTCCGACTGTGTCCATGCACAAAACGGGTGCAAATTTTTCATTGAAATCAATTCCAAGTTGTTGTGTAAAGCCTCTTGCAACTAGCCTTGCCTTGTGCTTCTGCACATTTCCTTCCGCATATTGCTTGGTTTTATAAATCCACTTAACACTATCACATCCTTTTCTTCAGGTACATCTACCAACTTCCATGTCCGATTATTCTTTATGCATCTGATTTCTTCATCCATGGCTTGAGCCCATACATCATCTTTGACAACTTCTTCAAAAGTTAATGGATCATCTATTTGTGAAAACAAAACAAAAACTGAAAATGAATTTGTTGTGTCCTCATTATAGATGTCACATAGAGTTCTTGTCTTCCTTGGTAACAGAATTTCTAATGTTGGATATGGAGATGTAGAACTACTTGGATTACTTGCTAGAGTTTGTTGTGCTCTAGGTGTAGACTACGCACCTGTTGATCTCACTAGAGTAGTTTGTGTTGCACTTTATATCACAGTTGTAGAAGGAAATGCACACTGACTTGTACATGGTGTTTGAACCACTTCATCTTTTGTATCATCATGCTCAATAACATCAATAATTCTGATTGATTTTTCTATACTTCCATCCTATGCTTCATTCTCCACGAACTGAACATAGCGATTGATTATGGCTTTCCTTGCAATAGGATCATACAACTTGTATTCTTTTGTATCTTCAGAGTATCCAACAAATATACATTTTTTTCCTTTGTTGTCCAACTTCTTTCTCAGCTCATCTGGAATGTGTGTGTATGCGACACAACAAAAAACTTTTAAGTGCATCACATTATGCTTCACACCTGTCTAGGCCTCTTGAGGAACTTTGTTATTCACACTCTTTGTCGGACATTTGTTCATGATGTATAATGCAGTTGTTACTGCCTCAACCCAATACTCATTTGACAAATGTTTGGCTGCCAACATACTGTGCGCCATTTCCATAATGGTTTGATTCTTCCTCTCCACGACACCATTATGTTGTGGTGTATACCGCAGAGTGAATTACTTATAGATTCCATGAACTTTACAAAAGTTCTGAAATTCTCTTGAAATATAGTATCCTCCTATATCAGTTCTTAGACACTTGATGTAATAACCACTATGCTTCTCCACAAGTGATTTAAATTGCTGAAAACAACCCAATGCATTAGATTTATGTTTTAGAAAACAAATCCATGTCTTTCTTGAGAAATCATCAATAAATGTCAAAAAATATGTACTTCCTCCTATAGATGGAGTTTTCATTGGTCCACAAATGTCTAAATGTACAATTTCCATCAATGAAACGTTCACATATTCTTTCTGGTTTTTCAATCAATGACAAACCTGTTACCATACCCTTTGTGTGTAGCAACTTCAAACCTCCAAAGTTCAAATGTCCAAATCTGAAATTCCATAACTAGGAATCATCCTGTATTTCATATTGGAATGTTGCCTACATCTCTACGTCGTTTTCTCATTTCTTGATACAACGTGCTCTATTTTCTTCATTTGAACTGCACGAACTTTCTGATGAAACGTAGTGTCTAATTGCGCATCTTTTTCTTTACCAACAACTAGCGTTGTATTTCTCTTCTTGGCTGGATTCAATGTCAATGGGAACATTTTGTTGCTTGTCATCTGGATTCTTGCAATAAGTTGATTGCTTGGATATCTATCCATAATCACACATTTATTATATTCCATGTAGATTCCATATCCTTTATGTAACAACTGTCCCATTCTCATCAAATTATGCTTCAGATCGGAAACATAATATACATCAGGAATAACTTTTTGTTCTCCTTATTTTGTTAAAATGTTTATACTGCCTTTCTCTAAGACAGTGACTTGGATATCTGTTCCAAGTGTAACTTTGGTTTGGACTGACTCATCCAAACTAGAAAACAATTCTATGTTTCTTGTCATGTGGTTATTGCAACCTGAATCTAAACATCATATGTCACATTGACTTGCTTGAGCAACATTGCATTCAATTGGGGAAACTATAGGCATTGCCTCAGCGCACGCCATAAACATAGGAATGGAGGGACTATTTGCATTGTGTGACTGATCTTGACCTTGCTTGTTCTGATTATACTGTCTCTTCCTGCACTCATATGCATAATGTCCATACTTTTTACAGTAATGGCACTGAATATTTGATTTTTCATTTCTCTGACCACTTGGCTGATTGTTATTTTGACTTTGTCCTCTTCCACCAGTGTTTCCAGGATTGTTGCTGCATCCACCTTTAAAAAAAAGTCTTCCTCTGCCTCTAGATTGATCTCTCCCCCTTCTTCTTCCACGACTTATAGATGACTGCGCGAAAGATGCATTCTCTAATGACATATTTGGCCTATTCACTATGTGTTCATGATTGATGAGGGAAGCTTGCAGTTCATCTAGGCTAAACTGACTTATATGTTTGTTCTCTTCTAGAGTCACAAAAATGGTATCAAATTTAGGAGGAAGACTCCTAAGTACATTCTCAACAAATTTTTTGTCTCCTATGGTTTCACCATGAGACTTAATATGATTTATCATGCCGATAACATGGGTATAAAAAGAATCTACTGAATCCGAGTCTTTCATTGATAGAGTTTCAAAATCTCTTATAAATATTTGTAGTTTTGAAGTCTTCACTTTGTCCATACCTTGATAAAAGGTTTGTAATATGTCCCATGCTTCCTTGGCTTGCTTTGTTGATGCAACTCTTGGGAGTATGCTCTCATGCATGGCTTGATGTATGTAAAACATCACCTTTCCATCCTTCTTCCTTTGATCTTTCAAAAAATCATTCTCAGCTTTTGTAAGTGCATTGTACGTTGCTTGATCTGTTGGTTCCACATATCCATTCTCAATTATCTCCCATACATCTTGACCTCAGAACAACGCCTTCATGGTCAAGGACCATAACTCATAATTTTTTTCTATGAAAGTGGGAGGTTGCAAATCTGAAGTAGAAGCCATATTTCACCTTACAACAGAGCTGCTGCTCTTAAAACTTACTTTGATAAAAATTTCTCTGATCCACTTGCTCTGATCAGCCTGCTCTGATCAACATGCTCTGATACCAGATCTCAGATCTACAACGCGCAGGGAAACTATGCACAACGTAGTGACAAATACTACGCGCCACAAAACTTCGTGACTGAACTCTCAGGACTTACTGCGCAATGCACATATTTCGTGTTGTGATAAAACACTTAATGAAGAAATTTATTCACAGTGTGCTAATCTTTAACACATTAACTCGTAAACACAACAAAATACTTGATATATAATAACTTCGATGTTGGGCGCTAATACAAAATACAATAGTGATGCTTCGGCTCTAATGACTTCTTAGACTTATACAACTTACAACCACACACATAACTTCTTCAACTATTATTGTTGCTTCTCTACTCTGTGTTTGTAGAAGTAAAACTTGTTGGAACAATTAATACAACAAAATTTTTTGAGTGACTTCTACCTACTCAAGCTGCTCTAGAAAAATAAAAATTGGGTTCATTAAATAACTCCCCTCCACTCACAAAGATAAGGCTTCATTAAATAACTCCCTGGAGTGACTCATAAATGCAACCAGAATGAAAGTTAATTACAATATAATTTTTTCAAAAGAGCCAACAATATTGAAAGAGTTATTTTTCACATTAACACGAGTGAAAAAAGAGAATTAAAACTTAAGGTTAAGTTTACCATGCAAGGAATTAAATGGAATTGGAGATATTATACCTAGCTGGGGATTAGTGGATTGAAATAATATTTCATTGGTTGCGTGAGATTAGTGGCTTGAAATAAGATTTAGTGGGTAGCGTTTCATTAGGCGTGGGATCTGAGTTATGGAACAAATTCGTTTTTAAAATTAAAACTAAGTTTTAAATTAAGTTTAAAGGTTGACACCTATTAGAAATGGGTATATTTAATCATCTTTTAATTATAAATTTCAATTTTATTTTTGATTTTCCTTCCAAAACAATGAATGAAATTTCATAATTTTCTTGTATTTTTGAGGGTATTAACTTGTTTACTTTTTAACATTTTTATTTAATATGCTAAAAAAATTACTGTGTGACCCTCTACTTGTCAAGCTCAAATAATTAGCAAACTTAATTCCAATCCTTTCATATTTCTGGCTAGTTTAATGTGAATTCTCTAAATTATTTACTAAACCAGAAATTTTCATGAACCTAGTATCAATTAGGGTTTTAGCAAAGAGTTTGTTGAGAAGCTGGAAGTGATTATTGTAAAACTTCACAGGAAAATGACGGAATACAAAAGCCAGATGGAAAAACAATCTGTCCCATAAGCTATTTTTAGCAAGCCAGATGGAAAAACAATCTTTCTTTCTTTCTTTCACTGTATTTTTACTGCTTTGAAAATTTTACCAACCAAAACCTTTAGGTTCACCAACCACACGTTTGATGCTGTGCTAGTTACAATTACAATCACCAATCGACATTAAATGAACTTCGTAAATCCTTGCATGTGCGTGCCAAGTGCAGAACGAGCATCGTTAACTACAATTTTCTTTCGATAAACATGATGACAACGATTCATGCAGTACACTATGCCTGCAAAATATTCGAATCCAAGTATAGCCTCGAAATCCCCAAAATAAAGTGAACCATATTCCTGGGATGCCAGGATTCTGTAAACTGTAAAGCCAGGATTCTACGATAATTGTAAAGCTATGCAATTTAATATCAAACATTTATTCGTTCCGAAATGTAGACCTCTGAAAGAAAATCAATGTAGTTTCACCAAGATTGGAGGATTTCATTATGTCTGTCATGAGAGTTACATACATATATTGAAGTACTTCACATACTGCACCATACAAAGAACGGAGGCATATCTTTCGTTCAGGCCCGATCTCTACACAAAACTGCTGTCATAGAACGAAGACAACTATTTAATGAAAGCCAACTATCCTAAGTGCAAGCTGGGTAACTAATAGCGCTTATTGTGGAAATAGAGGTGAAACTGTGCAGCTGTGATCAAAATCTGAACAGATGGTCATGGAGTGATAGCCTCCAGCATGCGTTTTATCAAAACGCAGCCTATTGGCTTTAACCAGCAGTTTCTGCAGTTTCTTCACTTTACCTTCCAGGGCAAACTCCAGGCTACTGCTCCCAAAGGCCACCTGGGGCAAAGTTAGCAGAGGTCTATCCGCCATGCTCTGCTGCAGAGCCGCCATCTTCTGCGACAGCTTATCCTCTTCCTCCAGCGTTTCGCACTGCAACTCGTTTATCTCGTAGAGCTGTTTCGAGGACAGAGCAGCCAAAGTAGAGGAATTTATGCCTCTGAGCGGCTCAGCCAGCTTTGACTCTAATTGTTGGTCTATCTCAGCATAGACCAGCTTAAATTCATGAAGGGTCTCCACCCTCCAATCCAAAGGAAGGTATTCTCTAGAGGGGTATTCCATGTGGGTTAGGACAAAATTTTCAGAACTTGATTTTGAAGGTTTTCGTTGATCCATAAACGGTATAGCTTATCTGTTTTACCAACAGACAAATTATTATAAATGGTAGTTTGTGTAAATAAATTTGAGATGTAATATACAATCATACTACCTCTGGTTGCTTGTTCGCGAAGCTGCAATGCAAGGCTCGAATGCCAAAGTAACTCTACTCAACGCTGCTGCAATGCAAGGGTTGAATGCCAAAGTAACTCTACTCAATGTCCACTTATCGACTCGTTCATGTTTCCACTTCTTATAAAGTCCTATGTTCATAACCAGATTCAAATTTATTCCAACTACCACTGGCCAACATACACCAGATAAAGTCAAAATTTTGAAAACACATAAAAACCAATGAGAGGAAAATAAAAAAGACAAAAGCCAAAGCATGAGACGGCCCCCACACCAGCTTACAACTTGTACGGCCTGTCAACCCATGAGAGAAACAGTAGTACGGTTTGAAGCTGCAGAGAATTGAGTTTACCAGCTGTAGGATGGCTTCCTAAGGTTTGCTAGGCTGTATACTTGCTCCCAGTGAGTCACAAGGAGTCAAATAACGCTTCGAAAATTGACAGGCAGTCCAGGGCAGCCATGGTAAATCAACGCTTCAATCTTGACAGGCAACTCATGGCAGCCATGTCAAATGACAGTGGCAATTTTTCTAGAGTAGCTGATTTAGAAACTCCTTACAAGATTGCAACAGCCAAATAATCGTGTCCCCAAATCTCCGATCTCATAAATCAACCAATGGTGGATCTCCGATCTCATAAATCAACAAGTCTTTGATCTCATAAATCAACCAATGGTAGAGGATAGGGAGCTGTTGGATTATGTATTTGCTCATAAACACTGCAACTATGATGGAAAAGCTTAACACTGTAGATATAAATGAAATCTTGGCTTAATAACTATCACAACAACCATTAATATTCAGAGTAGCCATTAAAAGACACAAAAAAAATCTCCATTTGACTGCAAATTCAAGTTAAAATAACAAAATAAACAACACACAGATAAACCAATGCATATGGGAACATTATTTATTCATTCGACTGCAAATTCAAGTTAACATAACAAAATAAACAACACACAACAACCATTAATATTCAGAGTAGCCATTAAAACACACACAAAAAATCTCCATTTGACTTCAAATTCAAGTTAAAATAACAAAATAAACAACACAGAGATAAACCAATGCATATGGGAACATTATTTATCCATTCGACTGCAAATTCAAGTTAACATAACAAAATAAACAACACACAACAACCATTAATATTCAGAGTAGCCATTAAAACACACACAAAAAATCTCCATTTGACTTCAAATTCAAGTTAACATAACAAAATAAACAACACATAACAACCATTAATATTCAGAGTAGCCATTAAAACACACACAAAAAAATCTCCATTTGACTGCAAATTCAAGTTAACATAACAAAATAAACAACACACAACAACCATTAATATTCAGAGTAGCCATTAAAACACACACAAAAAAAATCTCCATTTCACTGCAAATTCAAGTTAACATAACAAAATAAACAACACATATCAACCATTAATATTCAGAGTAGCCATTAAAACACACAAAAAAAATCTCCATTTAACTGCAAATTCAAGTTAACATAACAAAATAAACAACACACAACAACTATTAATATTCTCAGAGTAGCCATTAAAACACACAATTTTTTTTTCCATTTGACTGCAAATTCAAGTTAACATAACAAAATAAGCAACAGAGAGATAAACCAATGCATATGGGAACATTATTTATCCATTTGACTGTAAATTCAAGTTAACATAACAAAATAAACAACACAGATATAAACCAACAACACAGAGATAAACCAACAACACAGAGATAAACCAATGCATACAACACAGATATAAACCAACAACACAGAGATAAACCAATGCATATGGAAACATTATTTATCAATGTACGGGGACATTATTTATCTTAGAAATTCAAATGGAAAACAAACATTCAATTAATTTCTGCCATGCTTTCTATTATTTGGCAATATGCATGTTACAAGTTCTTTAGTTTCATCTTCATTAACATGGAAATTTGGGCAGCATTTCCTTCAATCTCAGCCAAAGAACCCCTCTTCCTTTCTAGGAAATGGGGAAATGGTATATGAGAAGATGGGTCAGCTAGGCGANAATATGCATGTTACAAGTTCTTTAGTTTCATCTTCATTAACATGGAAATTTGGGCAGCATTTCCTTCAATCTCAGCCAAAGAACCCCTCTTCCTTTCTAGGAAATGGGGAAATGGTATATGAGAAGATGGGTCAGCTAGGCGATCACTGAAAGGTGAAGCATCTCCAACCCTTTAGCTTTCCCAACCTTGTTTCTCCTCCGTTCAAGTCTTTTCTCTTCTCACATTTGGAAAAAATTCTCATAGTTTATATATGATATTTAAAAAATAAAAAAACTTCTCATTTTATATGATTTGATATTAATGTAAGGATGACCACGATCATGTTGACATGGGCTTTTTCACGCTAACAACAATTCTGTCTCCTTCCTAGCGTAGCCTCGATCCTTGTCGGTGCCCATGGTCATAGAACCTGTGCCAATAACCAATTGTCTTTATACGGATTCTTTGTCGTCCATTCCACTTTACAGACTGTATTTTCTACTCAGCAATCCAGTTGGATCCTTCGTCGTCCATTCCACTTTCCAGACTGTACTTTCTACTCAGCAATCCAGATGTACTTTCTACTCAGCAATCCAGATCCAGTAAGAGAAGAATTCCTCATACCTCTGGTTATTTGGGGTTGTCATATAGATATCAGATCAGTGGATAACAACTCTTAATGTGATATATATATATATATATATATATATATATATATATATATATATAAAAGCAGGAGATCTGTGTTGAGGGGAGTCCGGAATATGATGTGTGATTTCCTTTTTAGCAAGCCCAAAAAACGATCAAATCTGGAGGCCAACTGTTGAGATTTCCATGGGCATATACAATGAATGAGCGCAAGTGTATTCATGGTCAGAGCACCGAAATTCAATGCATAAAAACAGGAGTTGAAGATTCGTTTTGCCAAGTTAAGGTGACAAGCGTTTTCTCTTACATCTTGCCCAACAACTTGTACTTATACACGTTGCGGTCGCCATCCTGCTCTTATTCTTCTTCGTCAGAGCTGAAAATATCTACTGATATTTTTGATCGAAAGATAGGCTTCAATTCCCATCAACGACGATACTTATGTGGTTTCGCTATATCTGTGTACCCTGTCAAAACTACAGCTGTTCTGCGAGGATCCAATTCTGATCAAGGGAAAACAGGGAATCTTACGATTCAACTCGGCGAGTTTGTTTTGGCTCCCGAGTGGCCCAATATCAAGTTAGCCTTCGTGTTATCTTTGTGGGTGCCTGCTGGAATGTGTCGGACGTAAGACCACAGCAAAGGCTCCTTTCACGTGTGGCAGTGAGGGTTACCCATTGGTATGAATAATGCCAAACACAAAAAACAATGGACAATTTGACAAAATACTTGAACCCCAGAAGACAAGCCGAAGAACCACTATACATTTTAGGTGGATAAGAACGAAGATTTGAAGGCAACAATTGTGCGCATTGTCTGGCCTGGTGGGATTCATGAATTTCAGTTTTAAATTGTCAAAACACTGGATACCAACAGATGCCAATCAACTATTTGTCAATATGCCTAAACAACTAAGATCAATATGTGCTTATAAACAATTTTGTCAATTTGCCTGCAAAAGAAAGCTGGCAGATATTTGTGAAAACTCTCTTACATAATACTATACCATGGAGTTAGATTTGGACATCTATGGAGGTTCATGTGAAGGAGAGAATCTGTCAGGATTAGAAATGGCTGATATTTTCTGGTAGTCAGGCACAGGACGGTAACTTTAGCTTCTTATAACATGTAAAAGGACTCAACTTTGCATTTGTTGCTCCGTCTTTTAAAGAAACTCTCATTTGCTTAGAAAATCTCAAGGTAGTTTCCTTCTACCCAATCTCTTCTTCCATACAAGGATCCTAGCAACGTTATTTGTAGAGAAGATTAACTCAGTTGCAACTTTTAAGATCGATCCAACATGGATCATTCGGATCATTCTATCAGGCATGACAAGATTTGAAAGTTCAAAGGCCTTCCCTGAAGAAGCTCCACACATGCTACAAGTGATTTGGAGTATCTTTTGTTAAATGTAATTGCTATTAGTTTAAGTAAGTAAGGGGCTTTTTTACTTTGCAGTTTGATTTTCAATACATTTTTTTGGTTTTGTCTAATTGTTTTAGGTTTTGGTCTTTTTCCTCTTAATCAGCTACATAAATCTGCATGAAATTATTATTTATGTTGTTTAAAAACTATTTTTAAATATAAAAATGGATTCAACATGCTGAAAAACTCCTGAAGCATTATAATTATACAGAAATAATCATTCAAATATCAAACAAATATCCCCATAAAATAAAAAGAGAAACTTTATTACTATCTCTGACATCACTATACCATTTTTTTTTACTATCACTATCTTCACTTTGGAGTTTGATTTCCAATAGGCTCTTCAACCTTGACTATTGACATTTTTTTGGTACATTCATTAGAGTTTGTTTGATTTCCAATAGGCTATTCAACCTTCACTGACATTTTTTTGGTACATTCCTTTTATTAGTCTTGGAAAACCATGAGTATTGAGATTTTTTGGTACATTCATTTTATTAGCCTAGGAAAACAATGAGTTTGTTTTTTTACTATTCACAATGATGTTGTTACAAAGCACATGGTTTTACTAGAGGCAATGATTCTAATTGGCTAAGAGCTTGTTTTTCTTGGAAGAAAACATAATAACTTTCAAAGAGCTAAAAACATCTTACAAAAGTGAAATTTTACCCTCTTTAATAATGTTTCTCATTGACTAAGAGCTTGTCTTCCCCACATAAAAACATATTAACTACCTAAAAACATTTTACAAAAATGAAAATTTACCTTCTTATTAACCCTAGCAAGAATTCACATATTAACCCTAGCAAGAATTCACAGGCATTAAGGAAATGAATTATAATATGTTTTGATAAATCTACATTATTAATAAATTTTAAATTAATATAAACAATTTAAAAATGTATATAAAAACAAAACTAAATTTTTACTATTGCCTAAGAATCTTTACGAAAAAAATGAAATTTAAAATTAAAATAAAAAATATTTTTTAAATTCACCACTTACCTAAGAATCTTTACGAAAAAATATGAAATTTAAAATTAAAATAAATCTACATTAATAATAATAATAATAATAATAATAATAATAAAACTTTACTTTTAAATTAAAATAAAAAATGATTTTTTAAATTCACCACTTTTTGATTGTGTACTTATCTCTTGCATTGGTGTTTTTTCGCTTTTTATTTAACATCCATTAAAAAAATGAAAAACAAATATGCCTTAACCCATTAAAAAATCACCAAGAAATTATAAGTGTACTTTAATATTGAAGTACATCTTTGATATGAAGGCCACGCAAGTTTAACAAACTTTGATACCAAAGGACATGCAAGCCACGTGTTAGTTACGATTGAATATCAAATTTAAATTAGAAAAAATTACATTTGAATATCAATAAATTTAAATTTGAAAAAGATTGATAAAACCCACCAAATCAAGTGTTATTAAATCGATAAGCGTCTGGTTGGCAGATTGATATTTGTTTTGCAGTTAAGCTGTCATGTTTATAAGAGATGGATATTTGTACCAACTTTATATATATATATATTAAATGCAGTCGGCAATCCTTGCATGTGCACGCCCAGTGTAAAAAAAGCATCGTGAACTGAGATTTGCTTTCGATAAACTCGATGACAACGATTCATGCAGTTTCAGGCAATACTCAAAGCCATGGATATCCCAAAATACAGTGAACCATATTTATATATATATATATTAAGGTACTTACATATTGCACCCAACAAAGAACGGGGGCAGATCTTTCATTCAAACCGCATCTCTGCACAAAACTGAAACTGCTACATGATAAAACTAAAGACAATTATTTAACGAAAACCACCCATGCTAAGTGCAGGGTGGGTAACTAATAGCGCTTATTGTGGAGACAGAGATGAAGCTGTGCAGCTGTAATTAAAATCTGAACAGACTGGCATGGAGTGAGAGCCTTCAGCATGCGTTTCATAGTATCAAAACGCAGCATATCGGCTTTAACCAGCAGTTTCTGCAATTTCTCTACCTTACCTTCCAGGACAGACTCCAGGCTACTGCTTCCAAATGCGACCTGGGCCAAACTTAGCAGAGGTCCGTCGGCCATGCTCTGCTGCAGAGCCGCCATTTTATGCGACAGCTTATCCTCTTCCTCCAGCGTTTCGCACTGCAACTCGTTTATCTGGTAGAGCTGTTTGGAGGACAGAGCAGCCAAAGTAGAGGAATTTATGCCTCTGAGAAGCTCAGCCAGCTCTGACTCTAATTGATGGCCTATCTCAGCATAAGCCAGCTGAAATATCATGGAGGGTCTCCACCCTCCAATCCAGAGGAAGGCATTCTCCAGAGGACTATTCCATGTGGGGCAGAACATGGCTAGGGCGTTATTCTTGGCTGCTTCGGCCTTCATACTGTAATACCTCTCATACTGCCCTAAGACTCTCAGAACCTGGGTCTGAAGGTATTCGTCGTCCATTCCACTTTCCAGAGCAGATTGGAGATCTCGGAGCTGTATTTTCTGCTCAGCAATCCAGTCGGAGAAGAATTCCTCATACCTCTGGTTATTTGAGGATGTCATATTGAAATATCAGATTCGTGTATATCAAACAACTTTTAACGTGATATGATAGTGCTACTTATGTATATATATAGATACTAGGCATGTATATATACCGACATAAGCGAACCTTGTAGAAATATTTAGAAAGCAGGTGGCGAACAAAGCGGGACGTTGTACGAATGAGGTCAACATTCGAATATTGCGAAACTTACCAACCCTAACAGAGAAAGGAGGAGAGATCTCTATGAGGGGAGCCCGGCGTACGATGTGCGAATTCCTGTTTTTCCAGCAGGCAGAATGCAAGGCCCAGAAAACAATCAAATCTGCACGCCAACTGTTGAGATCACAACGCGGGCATTTCGGTGGGCATATACTACGAATGAGTGCAAGAGTATTCATGGCCAGGGCACCGAAATTCAATCGGTAAAAACAACAATCGAAGATTCGGTTTGCCATTTTAAGGCAACAAGCGTTTTTCTCTGTCTTACAACTCCCCCCACCACTTGTGTTCATACACGTTGCCATCGCCACCCAGCTCTTATTCTTCTTGAAATTTCCGACGTCCAAATGAATCGCTTCCCTGGTCATCCACATCCACATCTCTTTGACTAAAATTAGTATT
>ML781191.1:211683-227369 GCA_009831015.1 Picea engelmannii | reverse complement strand
AAAAAAATGAAAAACAAATATGCCTTAACCCATTAAAAAATCACCAAGAAATTATAAGTGTACTTTAATATTGAAGTACATCTTTGATATGAAGGCCACGCAAGTTTAACAAACTTTGATACCAAAGGACATGCAAGCCACGTGTTAGTTACGATTGAATATCAAATTTAAATTAGAAAAAATTACATTTGAATATCAATAAATTTAAATTTGAAAAAGATTGATAAAACCCACCAAATCAAGTGTTATTAAATCGATAAGCGTCTGGTTGGCAGATTGATATTTGTTTTGCAGTTAAGCTGTCATGTTTATAAGAGATGGATATTTGTACCAACTTTATATATATATATATTAAATGCAGTCGGCAATCCTTGCATGTGCACGCCCAGTGTAAAAAAAGCATCGTGAACTGAGATTTGCTTTCGATAAACTCGATGACAACGATTCATGCAGTTTCAGGCAATACTCAAAGCCATGGATATCCCAAAATACAGTGAACCATATTTATATATATATATATTAAGGTACTTACATATTGCACCCAACAAAGAACGGGGGCAGATCTTTCATTCAAACCGCATCTCTGCACAAAACTGAAACTGCTACATGATAAAACTAAAGACAATTATTTAACGAAAACCACCCATGCTAAGTGCAGGGTGGGTAACTAATAGCGCTTATTGTGGAGACAGAGATGAAGCTGTGCAGCTGTAATTAAAATCTGAACAGACTGGCATGGAGTGAGAGCCTTCAGCATGCGTTTCATAGTATCAAAACGCAGCATATCGGCTTTAACCAGCAGTTTCTGCAATTTCTCTACCTTACCTTCCAGGACAGACTCCAGGCTACTGCTTCCAAATGCGACCTGGGCCAAACTTAGCAGAGGTCCGTCGGCCATGCTCTGCTGCAGAGCCGCCATTTTATGCGACAGCTTATCCTCTTCCTCCAGCGTTTCGCACTGCAACTCGTTTATCTGGTAGAGCTGTTTGGAGGACAGAGCAGCCAAAGTAGAGGAATTTATGCCTCTGAGAAGCTCAGCCAGCTCTGACTCTAATTGATGGCCTATCTCAGCATAAGCCAGCTGAAATATCATGGAGGGTCTCCACCCTCCAATCCAGAGGAAGGCATTCTCCAGAGGACTATTCCATGTGGGGCAGAACATGGCTAGGGCGTTATTCTTGGCTGCTTCGGCCTTCATACTGTAATACCTCTCATACTGCCCTAAGACTCTCAGAACCTGGGTCTGAAGGTATTCGTCGTCCATTCCACTTTCCAGAGCAGATTGGAGATCTCGGAGCTGTATTTTCTGCTCAGCAATCCAGTCGGAGAAGAATTCCTCATACCTCTGGTTATTTGAGGATGTCATATTGAAATATCAGATTCGTGTATATCAAACAACTTTTAACGTGATATGATAGTGCTACTTATGTATATATATAGATACTAGGCATGTATATATACCGACATAAGCGAACCTTGTAGAAATATTTAGAAAGCAGGTGGCGAACAAAGCGGGACGTTGTACGAATGAGGTCAACATTCGAATATTGCGAAACTTACCAACCCTAACAGAGAAAGGAGGAGAGATCTCTATGAGGGGAGCCCGGCGTACGATGTGCGAATTCCTGTTTTTCCAGCAGGCAGAATGCAAGGCCCAGAAAACAATCAAATCTGCACGCCAACTGTTGAGATCACAACGCGGGCATTTCGGTGGGCATATACTACGAATGAGTGCAAGAGTATTCATGGCCAGGGCACCGAAATTCAATCGGTAAAAACAACAATCGAAGATTCGGTTTGCCATTTTAAGGCAACAAGCGTTTTTCTCTGTCTTACAACTCCCCCCACCACTTGTGTTCATACACGTTGCCATCGCCACCCAGCTCTTATTCTTCTTGAAATTTCCGACGTCCAAATGAATCGCTTCCCTGGTCATCCACATCCACATCTCTTTGACTAAAATTAGTATTGTTTTTCCAAGAATTTCCAAAGTCTAAATGAATAACTTCCCTGTACTCAGTGCAACCACATCAAATTAAATAATTGTATTCCCTGAAAACCCGTGCCCCCAATATAAAACGTATGTGGTAATCCTTAAGTCGTCTGTGGTAATATGAAACTTACTTAATCATTTAAATGTGGCATTTACATATCCTTACAGTGATTTTTTAATGTGATTAGGTAAATGTTAAAAAGTAAACATGTTAACCGATGCCTTGATAAATGCAAGAAAGTTATGAATAATAAATCTGACCCATTGATTTTGGAGGACGACTAAGAATATGCCAGCATCTTCAATGCATAGCCCTCATATTATAGGTATACGTCTTTCCTCGTAATAAAGAAGAGTTTCATTAGAAATTTGATGCATTTCATAATATTCATAATAATTAGCTTAAGTCTATCTTAACTCCAGATCTATCATGTATCTTAATTTTCAATTTATCATGTGTCAAGAAGGATTAAATATTTTGAAGTGAATTTTTTTTCAAATTTTTATCAAAAAAAATTTGAGGAAAGATTTACAACTTCGAGGAACTTGATTTAAAAGAAGTTTTCACTTCAAGGGACTTGATCCTTCTTTACCCATCTCATGTCATGTGTCAACTTCATATTGAGCATATTGAGCATAGAAAGAATTGAACATGTGTCAACTTCATATTGAGCATAGAAAGAATTGAACATCTCCTTCATATTGAATTATAGAAAGTGCCCATCAACACAATGATGTGTAAATTTAACAATAAAAAACTACAAAGCAACTTAGTTAGTAAAAGTGCATTGCAAATTATTAACTTTATAAAATTTGAAAATAAATTTCAAATATCAAAAGTCTATACAAACCAAAAAACATTAAATACCCAAAACGAAAACCACAAAACATTTGAAGACAAAGATAAGGAACACTGAACATTGATATGCATACAAATTCAAGTCAATATATTATTATATACATGTTTCCAAATAAAAAAATTCCTTTAAGTTATTCTTAGGTGAATATTGATATTTATTAGCGCAATATCAATATACACATAAGAATAACTTATTTCTTTGTGTAAGTTATCTATAGCAATTATATTAACATAAGGGACTAATGTAAAAATACTTTGTTATTGGTCTCCCATTTGGGAAACAAGACCAACAACAATGTATCACTTTCTCTATCTTCACCAGTCTAAAAAGCCTATGTTTTTTAAGTCTATATACAAAAAAATATCAAACCTTGTACAAGTCTAAAAAAAGTATGGTATTATTCTCTCTAACTTAAAGAAAACTAGAGGGAGGCAGGACAAAAGCACCCATACCTCTGAAGCTAAAAAACTAATAGACTAAACAAAAAACATGTTAGAATTAAGCCAGAGAAGGGTGATCTTCAGCCACAGGAACTTGAGGTTGAGGATAATCCAACTTCATTAGGTCCATACCAACCAACTTCTCTGCCAACAGATTAATCTTGTGGTCCACCAACTTTACCTAGATAGTTGCACGTCGTCCAACTAGAGCAGGATCTCCTGGTGAACTTCATGTCGTTCAACAAGAACCTTGCCCATTAACATTTTGAAATGCCGATAAATGTCAATGGTCTTCAAATACCATGACTCCCTAACCTGCATGGTGCTAGGTTCAAGTATCCAAGAGTGGGTTTTATTCACAACCTCTGCATATGGAATGAAGTGTCAAAGAACCCTTACATATGCCTCGTCCAGGTCAATTTCTAATGTAATCTTAGGCGGGGTGTGGGCTTGATAAGCTTTTTTTTAATCTTCTATAACAATAATGAGATGTAAGCCTGCAAAGTGATGACGGTTGCCTTTGGAGCAACGAGAAGAGTTTCCATGGGCCATGGTCGAGGGCAAGATAGGAGGAGAGGGGGGAAGTTGGAGCAAGGTGAGTACCAGGGAGTTAGTAGGGGGAAAGAGAGTAGCCAAAAGTGGGAGCGAGGAGGTTGACAATCCAGGAAAAAAAAAGAAAACATGAAGGAAAATAGACGGAGGAGCCATTTCATCACATGAGGGAGGTACGAGGCCAACGATGATCCATAGCCATGGCCATAAGGGCCATTACAACAAATGAATGATCTTGAAGAGCCTAAGGTGTGGAAACGATAGGGGTGGGGATCGAATAGTACCAACATGATGTCATCGAGTTGGAGCAGGAGCAGGAGTGATGGCACATGGTTAAAGGATGTGGAGGGAGCCTAAGTGGGAAATTAGTGTTTCTCATGGGTGAAAGGTGGCGATGCTCTTGTGATGTCCCCTTCCACTCAATCAAGATAGAGGATGACTTAGTAGCATATATGACTCCTGTAGGTTATAGTCAATAAAGAAAAGGGAGTCAAGGGGGTTTATTTAATGTCACTTAGTTAGGAGATGTTATGTTCTAAAGTGACATTAACTAAAAAGGTAAATTATTAATTACTTAAACATTAAAAATTATTTTTAATGTTTAAGTAAAAATTAAAGGGGAGATAAGGGTTATGTGGATTTGGTCAAAGAGGAAATACCTAGAAGGGGTTTGCAGAAGTATAAAGGAAGGGTAGCACTTCACTTTCCTCATTATTATTTGATCTTTTATTTGGAGTGCTCTTGTGAGCCAAGTTTTTGTTGGGGTTTTGACAAAACCCTTCTATTGTGGTTTGGTTTCGGTGGTGCAACATCCACCCTAGCTAGACAAAGGAGGAGATCCATACAATATATTCATTCAGGCATAATTTTATGGTTCTAATTCAGCTTGGCGTTATAGTGAGTTGATAGGAGGGTTTATGGAGCTTCTTTGAGTGAGACAAACCCATATTTCTCTAGGTCGTGGTATCTAGAGGTAGTTGTTGGGGTTTCTAGGAGGTTGTGTAGGATTTCTTGGAGTATCATGGCACTTAGAGGGGCCGTGGGATCTCTTGGGGGAGTCGTCTCCCATTTATTCCATGGTTGTGTGATTGAGGGGAGTCGTGGAGGCTTATTGAGTGTCAATTTTCCTTATGGAAACACTGAGGTTTTGCAGGCCTTGGGATAGTACAGGAGGGTCATGTGGCCATCCCTTGGTACAAGGAGGTTCGATTGGAGTTGGGAAACAACATCTTTGTGGGGTTTTGGAGGCTTGTAAAACCATTGGAGAGGGACACGTATCCATTAGAGGAGGCATTGGCATGGGTACATGTTTTGATTTGTCTTTTTGTGTGTTTCATTAATATAGTGTTGTTGTTATAAAAACCAATAGAGATTGTATTGTTGTTGGGTTTTCCATCCATAATAAAATGCCAACATTGTCTCTTCTATTTCATGTGTATTTGGGATGAATGCAATTTGTTTGACAAAATGTCCATTGTGAGAATACATGCAAATTGTTTGTGAAAGGTTGTCAATCAAAATGAAACATTTGTATGCAAAATATTTGGCAAAATCACACAACCAATAACACATAAATTGATCGGCAAAGCCTTAATATCCTAGTCTAGCTCTATTGGGGATATTATAGTGGTATCAGAGATGGTGATCTTGCCATCATGTGACTACATGAGGTGTTGATGCCTAAAGGAAATAAACATATCACTTACAAGAATGAGAGGGCGTGGGGGACAACCCATCCTAGGGTTAGAGTCATGAGAGGGAGAAGAAGTAGAAAGAGTCACGGGGGACCATAATGAGGATAGGGCCTTACAAATTTTAGAAACCATAGACAATTGACAGCAATAAATGTGACAAATGTTGACACAGTTCATGACCAGCATCCATGCAAACCTAAACCATGGAGATTCCAATGGGAACCGCGTAGAGGGAAGCCACATAAGAGGTAGGACTCATGTAGAGGGCAGCAATATCCATATTCCATCTCAAAGTGGGAGCAGAAGGACGCCTAGGCCCTTATTACCACGAGTCCTTGAAGAGCATCCTACTAGAGCACTTGAGCAGTAGGATCGAGAGTTTTATTTTACCACCTACTTTAGGGAGTATCAGGCATTAGGGGAAGAGATCCAAGAACCTTGTCTTACCATGAATTTTGCAACATAAAGCAAAGGAACATGCCTAGGGAATGGAACATAGTATCACATAAATAACATAACTTTTATCTCATTCGCAAGGTGGGGAAGTTTTCCATTTCACTTTTTGACGAATCTGCCAGGAGCACAACCAAAGCTTGTGTGCAAAAGTTGGAAACTTACTTCCAACTTAACTCAATGATAGATGCAAAGGCAATTCATTTTTCCACCCTAAACTTTGATGGAGAAGCTCATGAGCGGTGGTACCATGGGCTAGTGGCATTAGGGCATGCCATCATCACATCATACATGGAATTCACCCAGAGGTTGATGGACAGGTTTGATAAGAAGGATCCCAAGATACACTTCATGGAGTTGGTGCAGTTGATATAGATAGGTACAATAGAGGCATACATCATAGAATTCCAAAGCATGGCGGTTATGGTGACAAATATCTCAGAGTAGAGGTTGGTGATGCTATTCACTGAGGGGTTAGTTGAACCCCTGAGAGGGCGGGTGAAGGTCTTCAGGCCATCCACACTATAGGATGCCATCATGAAGACCGAGGACATGGTAGACACAGTTCCCAAGAAGGAACAAGTGAACCCCTTTATTCCATAGAAGGGTAAGGACATGAAGATTTCCAAAAAGCCATGTACATGGAAGGACAAGATGGACGAGGATACGCGGAGGGAGCTAAGGAGGAAGAAACTTTTATTTAGCTGCAAATAAGCTTGGGAGTCAAGTCATTGATGTATGGGAAAAGCAAAAGTACATTGCATAGAGGTGTGTTCCGATGAGGAGGATGATGAGGATGAGACAACTCATGTGTAGAAAAATGGATAGAGTAGTGAGGAGCCACCACACCTTGAGAAAGAGAAGTTGCAGGAAGGTGTCAAGGGAGTGACCATCGCCACACTTTCAGGAGTTCCCAAATACTACACCTTTAGGGTCAGAGGCATTTTGCAGGGGAAAAGAGTTACAACATTGATTGATGGCGGGGACACCCACAACTTCATTGATGCAGCACATGTCACTAGCACACACATCCTTGCAGAGGACTTTGAGGGGTTCAACGTGGTAGTAGCATAAGGGTACAACATGGAATGTACTGAGTGTTGGATATGTGTTATATTCTTTGCACGACTAGATTTAGTGTCTACATTGCACTGAGCGCGCAAGGGGGTAAGAGAGGGGTTGTAGGGGGGCAGAGCCCCTCTACGCGGGAGTTCAGGGGCAACGCCCCCCCCAAAAAAAATTATTCGATTTTCCTGTCCATTTTTGGGTGGTCCTCAATTTTTGTGCCCATTTATAGGTAGTTTTTTGGCACATGGTTTTTTGCTGATGGTTTTCTATTTTCGATTAAGGAATTAGGGTTGTTGAATAATATAGGTCATTGGATTAGGGTTTTGGATGCCACTAGCTCCTATATGTATATTGTATTATAAACAATGTATGATGTGAATGAATATAGAATATGTTGGTTTTCCCGGTTTGGGTTTCCAGGGGAAAAGTCTCTGTGTAATGTGTGTATTTTCCATTGTATATTTTTTGTTCTTTTATTGAAAATTTGTTTGCATTAAATAATTGTACAAGGTTAAAATCCACACTTAGAGGATCAAGGGATTTGATGTTACATTGGGAAACTATATGTTGATCGATGACTTTTATGTCGTGGATTTGGAAGACATCCATGTGGTATTAGGTGTCCAGTGGTTGTACTCACTGGGAAATATCCACATGAACTATCAGGACATGAAGATGGATTTTAGGGATAAATAAGGTCATCGAGTTATTTGATAGGTATGTTGACTAAAGTTCCCAGGATCGTGTCAAACAAATGCATGGAAGCCATTTTTAGACACGAGGATGTGGCTTGCACATCCAAATGATTGATCACCATGCATAAGCCATCAAAGGATCACCAACACTATCATGTAGACATACAAGAGATGTTTGGGAAACATGACGGAGTGTTTGGGCCACTACCAGTAGAGAGACCACCTGAAAGGGGATTTGAGCATGTCATTGAGTTAGAGGAGGGGGTGAAGCCTGTGATCACCAAATCTTACATGCATCCAAATAAGTTTAAGTACATGATAAAGAATTCCATACAAGAGCTTTTGGATATGGGACACATTATACCTAGTTCTAGTCCCTTCGCTTCTTCAATGGTACTAGTGAAGAAGAAGGATGGCACAATGAGGATGTGCATTGACTATAGGGCATTGAACAAGAAGACAATCAATAATAGGTACCTGATACCTAGGAGTGATGAGATGATAAATGAGTTGCATGGGATAGTGTGCTTCTCAAAGATTGATCTTCAATCGGGGTACCATCATATTCGGGTCAGAGAGGAGGACGTCCACAAAAAGACATTAATATGCCATTATTGGCACTATGAGTTTTTAGTCATGCCCTTTGGGTTGACTAACACACTAGCCACCTTCAGTCATGTATGAACCATATCTTCACCAAGCAGTTGAGGAATTTATTACTGGTATTCTTTGATGATCTATTGATCTACAATAGGACTTGGGAGGAACATCTGAGGCATGTTGATGAGATTCTCAACATCATGGAGGAGCAGTCATTGTTTGGCAAGGAGGAAAAGTGTGAGTTTGGAATGAAAAATAATCTCTATCTAGGACATGTGATTGGTGAGAAGGAAGTACAGGTGCACCAAGAGAAAATTCAGGCGATATTAGATTGGCCCACACCCACATCAATTACAGAGTTGTGAGGGTTATTTAGTTTGTGAAACTACTATAGGTTATTTGTGAAAGGATTTTTACAACTCACTATGCCATTGACAGATCTCACCAAGAAGGGAGCATTCAAATGGTCACAGGAGGGACAAGGAACAATTGACATGATAAATAATGTGATGAGTACTTTCCAGTGTTAGCACTTCCAAACTTCTCTCAACCATTTGTGTTGGAGTGTGATGCATCTAGAGAGAGGATAGGAGTGGTGTTAATGCATAATCAACATCACATAACTTTCAAGAGAAGGAATTTGAGGGAGCCAAAGAGTCTCTACCCCATTTATGATAAGGATATTTTGGCCATCATGCATGCATTGTCCAAGTTCATAAAATACCTAGTTGGAGGATGCTTTGTGGTGAGGACCAACCACAACAACTTGAGGTATTTCTTGTAGCAAAGAGACTTGAGATAGAGGGAAAAAAAATGGGTAAGTAAGATATAGATATATGACTTTGACATTGAGTATGTGAAGGGAAAGAATAATGTAGTCGTTGATGCCCTTTCCAGGAGACCTGCATCCTTCTCCATGACAGAGATATCAACAGACTGGAAGTCCATTCTCTTGGTGGAATACTCCAAGAATACATTCTCATGTGAGATGATGGAGGGAATTATTCATGATTAAAGGTATAGGGTAGTGGATGAAATCATCTAATACAAGGATAGGATCTATATTGTCCCTGAGTTCACACTCAAGGATAAGATCATGAGAGCATTACATGACGCACCACTGGCAGGGCACCTAGGGTATCTGAAGACTTACATGCATGTGAGGAAGAGATTCTCTTGGAAGGGTCTCAAGGAGGATGTACTACGATATGTGAGGGAGTGCATGACTTTTCAACAGAACAAGTAAGAGATTAAAAATCATGTAGGTTTGATTCATTCGTTACCTATTCCAAAGAAGAAGTGGGAGATAATTGCCATGGAATTCATCAGAGGGTTGTTGAAGGTACAATGAATGGATTGTATCTATGTGGTGGTGGATAGGTTGACCAAGTATAACACTTATTTTCCATTCCTTTAGAGTATAGCGCATCTAAGGTGGAAAACATATTCTTCAGGGAAGTGTTCAAGATACATAGTTAGTGATCGAGACGGTAGGTTTCTCAACATAATGCGGTAGGAGATATTTAGGTTATCAGGGATATAGTTAACACCTAGTACCATCTATCACCCTTAGAAAAATGGGCAAAACAAGATAGTGAACAAGTGAATTGAGGAATACTTGCAGAACTATGCATCGGGACAACAAAGGGATTGGATAAAGTGGTTGCATCTCGAGGAGCACCGTTATAATACCACTTATCACATGTTCATTGGGGTGAATTCATTTAGAGCCTTGTACAACTACGATGCCCCATCATTTGTGGATTTTTCATTCAGGGAGAGCAAGGCCCCCAAGACCAAATATTGGTTGCAGGAGAGACAAGACATATTGAGAGTCATGAAGGAGAACTTACAGGTCACCCATAATCAATAGAATATGTATGCAGAAAGGCACTAGGTGGTGCACATCTTTAAGGTGGGGGATTTAGTCTTTATGAGGTTACAACCATATAGACAATCCTCACTGGAGAAGAGTGGTACAGAGAAGTTGAAGCCTCACTTCTATGAACCATACAGGGTGATCAAGAGAGTTTGAGAGTTGGGATATGAGTTGGATTTTCCATAGAGTAGAATGATACACACCATCTTCCATGTATCTTTCCTCAAGAAGGCGTTGGGATAGCATGTCACCACTTCAAAAAATATTCCTCCATTGGATGAGGAAGGGCAGTTGGTTCTGACTCCAGTGAGGATTATTGATGTCAGAGAGAGGATGTTGAGAAGTAGAGTCATTCAGGAGTACTTGGTCATATGGAAAAAAATTCACGCAGAGGATGCCACTTGGGAGGAAGAGAAGATCTTACAACATCCGGTTTGGAGTTGCTTGGAGACAAGCAATCTCGGGAAGGGAGGACTGTGATGTCCCCTTCCACTTGATCAAGATAGAGGATGTCTTAGTAGCCTATATAAATCCCATAGGCTATAGTAAATAAAGAAAAGGGAGTCAATAGGGTTTATTTAATGTCACTTAGCTAGGAGATGTTATGTTCTAAAGTTACATTAAGTAAAAAGGTAAATTATTAATTACTTAAACATTAAAAGTGACTTTTGATGTTTAAGTAAAAATTAAAGTGGGAATAAAGGTTATGTGGATTTGGTCAAAGAGGAAAGGTATAAAAGGGGTTCAGAGAAGTATAAAGGAAGGGTAGCACTTCACTTTCCTCATTATGATTTGATCTCTTATTTGGAGTGCTCTTGAGAGCCAAGTTTTCATTGGGGTTTTGACAAAACCCTTCCATTGTTGTTTGGTTTTTCTGGTGCAACATCCACCCTAGCTAGACTGCAGCATTCCAAAAATTAACCAGGGAACATTACTTTTGGAATGATCTAGGAGGATATCGGTGGCCACCCACCTAGTCAAACTGGCTCAAAACAATCTTTTGGCAATTTACTAGTTTTAGCAGTTTTTCGAGTCTCTAACTTCTGGGGCCATTTTGAGGGCCTAAACATCATTTTTCATGATCGAGCACCTAAATGATAGAAAAAGTCTTTGGTTGAGCCCCAAAAATGAATCTCCTCATCGATATATTTCCAACGAGCTATCATGCACCCTAAACAAAGATTGTATGCAAAATTTACGACCCCGAGAAGTTGATGTACCGACTTACCCCAAGGGGGCCCACATTACTTTTGGCACTTCATCTCCTAGGGTTAGGTTTTTGGATATATAGGGTTTTAGAATTCATGTTTCCTGTAAAAAGGCCTTCAGAGCCTCATTATACTCATCTTCTTGCAAATGAGCTTAGTTGTCACATCTCTTCTCAGAGATAAGCTGCCACCATTCTAGCAAGCTCGTTTCAATATGCATTTTATAGTTTCTAGCATATTTCTTATTTAATAGAATTCAAGTTTCATTGTATATATGTTATTGTTCAATGTGTCTCTGTGTTAATATTATAAATCTATGGTTTCATTTCGTTTTGCTCATAAATTCAGATTAATGGTATTAGAGTGATTTGCTCCCTTTTTTTTAATGCGTGTCCCCAATGCGGTCAGGGTATAGAGAGTTGGGTCTCAAGCTTGTTTCTCTTGAGGAAAAATTCTCTCGTAGGCCCAAGAAAATTTCCATGGAGGGAGAAAATAAAGAAGACCAGACAGGAGATCATTTCAAAATGTTGCTCGAGAAATCCCTTTAGCGACAGAGAAAGGAGACGACGGACAACTTTGCACAAATCCTTCGACGATTGTCGACAAGTGACACATCCACCTCAAGCGGAGGCTCCAACCCCTTTAAGGTACAAATCAATTTTTATATTCCTATATTTGAAGGTCAAATAGGTGTGGATATCGTAGATAGATGGTTAAACCTTCTAGAAGGCTATTTTTTTGTCCACAACTTTTACAATAGATAAAATATTACATTTGCGCTTCTCAAGGCTGCCCCCCATGTCAAAGATTGGTGGGACACTTTCTGTGAGAAAAATGAAATAGAGGGATCAACATTATTTGCAGTTTCACCCACTTGGGGTTCCTTCAGGGGTGCTATTAAGGAAAAATACTACTCTGTTGGAAGTTTTGATGACTTGTATACAAGATGGACCACACTACAACATGAAAGAGACCAAACAGTGCCAGAGTTCACCAATGTCTTCCATACCTTGTGTAACAAGAAGGGTATAAAATATTCTGAGTGACATATGGTGCTTAAGAACCACAAGGGTTTGCATAGATACATCCAGACATAAATCCTTGAGCGCGACCTATCGATATGCCATAAAAATTGAGTAGAATATTAAACACAAGACGAGACAGTTTAGGTCTGGGAACCCCTCACAGTAGAAGCAGGGAAAGGACATCCCAAACCCATAGAACAAATGAAATAGAAAATATGGGAAACCTCAAGACAACTAGTCCAAGTTGCAAGTAAATACGAACAATGGGAAGACGAAGAAATCTGACACCGGGAAATGGTGTGACTTCCATAAGAGCCCCTAGCATAACATTGTTGATTTCCACTCAAAGAAGTCATTGGTGGTTGAGGTAAAATCCTTTGAATCAGATACGGGTTTCGACTCTAAGTTAGAAGCAAAAATGGGGAGATGAATCATTGATGCGGAACCTAGTGCCACCGTTGCTACCACCAATATCTAGCTCAATGAACCTGATGAGCCAGAGGAAGGTGAGTGCCTCTTTCATTCACAGATGTGAGTGAAAGGCACTCTACTGCACTTCATCATTGATAGCGGTAGCCAAAAGAACCTCATATCAGCAAAGGCCTTCAAGCGGCTAGCCCTACCGAAAACATTGCACCTGCATATCTACACTATTGGATGGCTCCGTTAAAGAAGAGATCTTCGTGTCAATCAACAGTGCCTCCTTTCGTACAACATCAAGCCATTCAAAGATGAGGTATTATGTGATGTTTCTACCCTTAGGAAGAAATTGTCTCCATTGCATTGAGACATAAATGATCTGACCTCTATCACATTTCTTGGCATTGGCCATCCTTTAATGGCCTCTATATTCTCGGGATCAACTGCTATCCCATTTGCTGAAATAATATTCCCCAAGTAATGGATCTTATTTTGATAAAATATGCACTTACTTATCTTGGCATACAATTTATGATCCCTTAAAACCTTTAATACCATTCTCAGATGCTCTTCATGATCCTCTTTAGACTTAGATTATATGAGAGTATCATCTAAGAAAAAAATTACAAACTTGTCTAGGTACTCTCCGAACAGTCCATTCATTAGACACATAAAAACAGTCGGGGCATTTGATAGTCCAAATGGCACTACCATGAATTCATAATGCCCATACCTTGTTCTAAATGTTGTTTTTCTGATATATTCTTCTTTTATTCACTTGATGATAACCTGATCTCAAGTCAATCTTGGAAAATATTCTTGCACCTTTTAGTTGATCGAACAAATCATCAATCCTTGGCAAGGGATATTTTTTCTTTATAGTGACCTTATTTAGTTGTCTAAAATGAATACACATTCTTAAGGTTACTTCTTTCTTCTTCACAAAAATAACTAGGGCTCCCCAAGGTGACAAACTTAGGCGTATATACGCCTTCTTCAAAATATCCTCTAACTGCATATGCAAGTCTTTCAATTATGTTGTGCCCATTATGTAAGGTGTCTTGGACACTGGGGAAATTCTTGGAACTAAATCAATAGAGAAATTGATGTCCTGTTGGTGGAAATCCTAGGATTTTCTTAAAAACATCTTCAAAATATTTTAAGATTGGATGGTCTTCAATACTTGCCACTTTATCTCTAGCTGCCTCTTCCATGTGGGTTGCAAAAATTTGACATCCTTTCCTGAAACTCTTTTTTAGCTGCATGGCTGAAATTTCTCTAACAATTACAACTCTTAGAATCCCTTGAATATTTTCCTTCTTCATCAAGACATGTGGTTGTCTTGCTGTAAAAATATAGGACATCATGGTGTTTTTCCAACCAATCCATGCTAATTAGAAGGTCATATGAACCCAAATGTATAATGTTCACATCTATCTTTGTGTTGAGTCCATTTGTGTCTATTGGGTAATCTTTAATAAACTCATTGATTCTTCTCTGATCCAGGTGGATATTGGTGGCCACCCACCATTTCCAAATGGCTCAAAATAGTTTTTTGGCCATTTTGACAATTTACTATTTTTAGCAGGTTTTAACTTCCGGGGCCATTTTGAGGGTCCAAATGAAGGTTTTTCGAGATCAAGGTTTTCAATGATAGCCAAAGGCATAATTGAGCCCCCAAAATGAATCTCCTCAACAATACCTTTCCAACGAGCTATCACACGTCTAAAATGGAGATCGTATGCAAAAGTTACGACCCCGGGAAGTTGATGCACTCACTTACCCAAACGGGGCCCACATGACTTTTGGTGCTTCATCTCCTAGGGTTAGGTTTTTGGATGTATAGGACTTTTGGCATTCCCATTTATTGTAAAAAGGCCTCTAGAGCCTCATTGTAATCATCTTCTTGTGAATGCGAGTAGCCATCACATCTCTTCTCAGAGATAAACTGCCACCATTCTAGCGAGTCTTTCACTCTGTATTTTTACAGTCTCTGTACATTTATTTGATTAATAGAAATCGTCTATTACTGTATATCTTTGTTTAGGGTTGCATCTCTGATACATTTATGTTATATTATTGAATATCTGCAATATCTCTTTGCATTTCTTTATTATATCTCCGCTCTCATTTCGTGCCGAAAATAATCCGGATCAGTGGTATCAGAGCAGGCTGCTCTTGATCGCTTTTTTCAGTGCATGTCCCCGACGAGGTCCGAGTATAGCAATTTGGGTCTCGAGCTTGTCTCTCTCGAGGAAAATCTCTCTTGCACACCCAAGAAACCCTCAATGACAGAAGAAAATAAAAACGATGGAGCAGACGATCCTATCAGTCTGTTGCTTGAGCAAGCTCTCACGCGACAGAGGGACGAAATGATG
Source organism: Picea engelmannii (assembly GCA_009831015.1). Lineage (NCBI taxonomy): Eukaryota > Viridiplantae > Streptophyta > Pinopsida > Pinales > Pinaceae > Picea > Picea engelmannii. Next base: position 212,104 of record ML781191.1, on the reverse strand, counting down.
GAGAATTTTTCCCACATCCTTCAATGCCTGCCGATAGCATTAGGTACATCTTCATCAAGCGACCACTTTGGAGGCACCTCACCTTTCAAGGTACAGGTTAGTTTTGATATTCCCGTATTTGAAGGTCAAATAGATGCAAATGCCCTAGATAAATGGTTAAATCTGCTAGAAGGTTATTTCTCTATTCATAATTTTTCAGACAAGGAAAAGATCACCTTCGCACTCCTTAAGGCTCTCCCCCATGTCAAATATTGGTGGGAAACTTACTGGGAGCAGAGTTCCACAAAGGATTCTGGAATATATGGGGCCGAGCCCACTTGGGAATTTTTTGTGGATGCAGTAAAGGAACAGTACTACCCTGTTGGCAACTATGAGGACCAGTACATGAGATGGACCACACTACGGCAAGAGAAGGGCCAAT
>ML781191.1:151100-211125 GCA_009831015.1 Picea engelmannii | reverse complement strand
TTGAAAATACTGGTAAAAGACAGATCATCGACGCAGACCCCACTGCTATTGTCGCGACCGCAACAATTCAACCAGAAGAACCAACAGATCCAGAAGAGGGGAAGCGCCTTTTTCATTCACAGATGTGGGTGAAGGGGACCCCGCTACATTTTATTGTTGATAGCGGAAGCCAGAAGAACCTCATCTCAACAGAGGTCATTAAACAGTTGGCATTGTCGACAACACCACACCCGCAACCATACAACATCGGGTGGCTTCGCCAAGGACAAGATCTTCGTGTTAGCCAGCAGTGTCGATTGTCATATGGCATCCAACCCTTCAAGGATGAGGTATTATGTGATGTTGCCCCACTGGATGTCTGTGATGTTCTCTTGGGCCAACCATATATGTGGAAACTCCATGCTATCTATGAGTCTTGACCCCGTAGTGTCATTATTACTCTGGGGGGTCATCTCTACAGGATACCAGAGGTAGTTACAACTACTGTCCCACCTAAACAGTGCTGCAAGGTAGTATCTCATACTAAAAAATTCATCTTCTCCACGATCTGTTCAAAAGGGGAACAAAAGGATACTACAACCACTACAGCCTTGGCCCAAGCACCTTCTATCCAACAGAAGCAGGTCAACAAGGTTGCAGAAAAGTGCAAAGATTCCTTCTGCACATCATCCTCTCATGTATCTCAACTTGTTGAGCAGCCTCAACCACAATAGGTTCATGACAGATTTCCACAAACTAAGCAGCGCGACGTCTCCAGCAAGACAAACAGCTCACCAAGATGTAGATGCAACAAATGCTTTTCCCTCTCCCCCGGGAACTCAACGCAATGGAGACCATTGCTTCCTAAGGAGGGAGGATTGATCCAGGTGGATATTGGTGGCCACCCACCATTTCCAAATGGCTCAAAACAGTTTTCTGGCCATTTTGGCAATTTACTATTTTTAGCAGGTTTAACTTCCGGGGCCATTTTGAGGGTCCAAATGAATGTTTTTCGAGATCAAGGTTCTCAATGATAGATAAAGGCATGATTGAGCCCCCAAAATGAATCTCCTCGACAATACCTTTCCAACGAGCTATCACACGCCTAAAACGAAGATCGTATGCAAAAGTTACGACCTCGGGAAGTTGATGCACTCACTTGCCCAAATGGAGCCCACATGACTTTTGGCGCTTCATCTCCTAGGGTTAGGTTTTTGGATGTCTAGGACTTTTGGCATTCCCGTTTATTGTAAAAAGTCCTCTAGAGCCTCATTGTAATCATCTTCTTGCGAATGCGAGTAGCCGTCACATTTCTTCTCAGAGATAAGCTGCCACCATTCTAGTGAGTCTTTCACTTTGTATTTTTACAGTCTCTGTACATTTCTTTGATTAATAGAAATCGTGTATTACTATATATCTATGTTTAGGGTTGCATCTCTGATACATTTATGTTATATTATTGAATATCTGCAATATCTCTGTGCATTTCTTTATTATATCTCCGCTCTCATTTCGTGCCAAAAATAATCTGGATCATTCTCTTAGCCCCCGTGGCTAACTAAACTAACCGATATTTCTTATGCTTACTCCTTTGCAAATGAAATATTTGAATACTGTTAGAGTTTATGTAACTATGGCTAGCTCCATAATCAATTAAAATTGCTATGGGATGATTATTGTTCTTACCTTCCAATTCAATCATGGGGGATTGATATTCTGCTTGCTTGTTGTTGAAGTTTGAATGAATCCTTGGCATGCTTCCTCCCATGTATTCCATTGTTTTAACCTCCTGAATGTTGTAGACAGTCCTCATTATTTCTCCTTTGTGAGGGCAGTCCTTATACAAGTGATTCTCCTCACATCCCCAACATTGTATAGGTTGCTTCCTTGGAATTTTTCCAAAAGAGTCAGTGGTCTTGTGTTCATTTTGGGTTGATTGGCCTTGCTTATTTGCTTGAGAGTTGTTCTTGAAAAAGGGTGGCTTAAAAAATTTCCGCCTTTTCTCCCTCTTTCCTTTCATCTTGTCATTCCAAATCTTTGGAAAGTCTAGCCTCCCTCTACTCTACTCATAAAGATGCCTTTCTCTCCTTATGGTTTCTTCCAAAGTCTTGGGGTGATCATATTGTATATTTTCACTGTAGAAGGAAGGTAACCCACTCAAAAACCTTTGGATTTTGACTTTCTCATCGTTTCTGAAGTAAATATACTTCAACAATTCAAAGAACTTCTTATACGCATCCATTGTCATGCTTCCCAACTTGAGTTCAAAGAACTCTTTCATCTTCCTCTCATAGTAATTCTTAGAAAAATATTTCTCTTGGAAATATCCTTTGAACTGCCTCCATGAGACCCTCTTCTGCTCAATATGCTTGTCTTTCTTAAGATGATCCCACCACACGGATGCCTTTCCTTGCAAGTGGTAGGTTACAAATCTTGTTTCTACCCTAGGGGTAATCATGCAACTAGAAATATTTATTTATTTCCAATAGCCAGGTCTTGGCCTCTTCTCCCCTCCTATGCTCACCATTGAAAGTTGGTGGCTTGATCTTCTTGAGTTCATCTTGCAAAATGTCTCCCTTAGGCCTTCTCCTCTACCTCCTCACATGGGACACACTTAGGTTTCTCCCTGGACTTGAACTAGAATGAAATATCCTAGTGGATTTCTTTGGGGAATGATGACATATTCTTTTACTCCGTGGTTTCCTATCATTCTCTGCCCATCCCTTCTGCTATGGGATTTCAATGTTTTCACTTGTCTAGCACTAGATTGCGACTTTGTGGCAAATTCCTTTTTGGCTTGTTTCTGCAGCATGTTCAAGATTTGAAGTATATCTTCCCGAGCCTTCATAATATTTTCAATATCATCTCTACAGATTTGCACTTGTCTATGCAGGCTTCTCATGGTCACAGGTTCCTACCTGTCTCTTCTTCCATTTGACTCAGTCTCAACATTCCCCATGCTGACATACAGACCTTTGAATTCATCTTCATGACTATAGGATCCTTGGGCATCTTCCATTTCCATGGTTCTCATATAGAAACAAAACTACTTCTCTAAAGCTCTAATTCTGCAGAAAATTTGCATGAAAACAATTTATGTTAGAAGAAAATAAACATGTACACAATTTGGAAAAGAAATAAAAAAATCTGCCCTTTAGTGCCACTAGTCATGTTCTTTTGAGTTGAATCTATAATTTTCTACTTAAAATAATTTTCTGGGAAAACAAATGGATTCTCCTCCTCAAGACCTTTCCATCGACTATTTATTTTCCTAGTTCTGATTTCCGAGCAGAAAGTTATGGTCTTCAAAAGTTTTGACCATTTTCCCTTTTATATCCTTGCATGCTACAAGTGTTCTCTTTCTCTCCCAACACATTTTTAGATACCTAGAACTAAAATATGCCTCAATGGATGACTTCTACAGTCCATGAGATTTCCATAGAATGATTATGGGCCCCAAACTAACTCATGAGCTATGAGTTATGCCCTCTAAAAGAAATCTAGTACTAAATTTTACCCTTGACTGTTTTTGATGTAATTCCTTCATACAAGCTCTGTTTAGCGAACAATTTAGCTTGCCAAAAAGCTCTCTCCGAGCTCTATCATTTCAGAAGTAAAAAATTTGTGTCCTGGAAGGACACCCAATTTCTGTTAGCTTTTGGTAGCTTGGGAGGTACTCCACATGTTGTGTCTTGTATGCGGGAGTAACCTCACATTTACACTCCTAGGAACTTGACTTTGTAATAGACCTTTATAAAGTTGTAATAAAGTGGCTCTTTTATTAAATTGACTTTCTGTAAAGTAATCTTATAATATTAAAGTGATTTTATTTCATAAAGTGCACTTATGTAATAAAGTGAAATTGTACTTAATATTTTAAGTGATTCATTTTCTCCAAAATGAATCATGCCCTTGATCTTGGCCATTGGATTTAAGGATGGGGAAGGTGAAAATATATTTAGATGTGAAAAGTCATTTTTAGGTTATAAGAGTGAACCTACGGCAATGTGAAAGACACTTTTGAGAGATATTTTTGAGAGATATTGAGAAAGGAAAGTGAGGGAAACAAACCAAGTGCTTTTCCCAAGAGATTTTGGGCACATTTCCTAAGGAAATTTTCTGTGTAAGAGGTGTTGATATTTTTTTTGTTGTTGGAGGCCGTACTGTATAGATCTGTACAACAAGGAGAAAAGGGCATGGAAATCGAGGTTGATTACTGGCACAAATTTTGAGGAAAATTGAAGTTTTCTTTGTTGCAAAAAGGACTTTTTGTTATGCCCATACAACTTACCGTGGACATGAAATTCGAGGTGATGTTGAGTAAAGGGGGGTCGTAAATCAATACAGATTTGGCACAAATTTCAAGGAGGATTTTTGTGGGACTATTGGGTGCTATAAGTGAATTCTCTTGCTGGAAATTGTATTTCTGTTGCTGATATGTACTTTCATGAAGCTGAATAAAACCTCTCTCATAGGGTTTCCCCACACTAGGGTTTTCCCTCACCGGTTGCCTAAATTTATGTGTGTACACATGGATTTGTGAGTACTTTTCATTTTTTTTTTCCGCTGCAATTTTGCTTAGTAATGTGTGTTTTAGCTTATGAAGTATAATTGCGATGTGAGCTATTTTCATTTAAGATTGAAATCAATTTTTGCTAAGTGTATGACATAATTATTTGTGTTGATTTTTTCATTTAATTTCTACATGGTATCAGAGCTTGGGCTCTGAGTATAGTGAGAAATGTTATATCTTGGTAGGGATAAAGGGGGAAACATGGTTATTTATTTTCCATAGGAAAAATATGGTTGCATGTATCATATTTGAAGATCGGTTGGAAGGAATTTCCAACTATTTGCAGTGGAAGGTCGGGATGACTGTTTTTCTCAGGGAGAACAAACTGTGGAACTTTGTTAGCATTGTGGTTATTATTCCCACTACTGATCCTGCTGCCTTGGAAATACATGAGGTTAAGGAGGCTAGAGCACAGAGGATCATTCTGGATGGAGTGAAGGACCCACTTATCCCACACTTGGCTGAGAAGAAGACAACCAAAGAGATGTGAGATGCATTGAAAAATTTCTATGAGGCTAAGAATGAAAACTGGAAGATGGCCTTGAAGGATAAACTGCATGACACAGAGATGGCTAAGGGTAAGGGTGTTCCATCCTATCTTACCTGGATATCTCAGGTTAAAGATGAGTTAGTTGCAGTAGGGGAGGTCATCTCAGAACCATAGTTGGGGAGGATAGCCTTGAAAGGCTTCATGAAGGAGTGGGATGTCTTCATGAAGTGCATGGTGGGTCGAGAGAATTTTCCAAATTGGAGCAGATTATGGGACGACTTCAATCAGGAGGAGATCTGGATGGGATCTCAAAGTAGTGGATAGAAGGAAGACATAGTTGATGAGTATGTTGCTCTTGCAACAAGGGGAAATGGAATAATAAATGGAGTTTCGAGAAGGACTTGAGTAAAGTTAGATGTTACTATTGTAACCAGTTGGGCCACCTTGCTTCTCAGTGTCCTGAGAAGAAAAAGAAGAGGAAGTAACAAGAGGGGCCTGATACAACAACAACAACAACTATGGAGGAATTTTCATCCAAGTATGATATGGAATTCTCATTGGTCACTCTAGTATCCAGTGTCGGTAGTGTTGGATTTGTTTGTGACAATAGATGGATTGTTGATAGTGGAGCCTCTTGTCACATGACATGAATATGGCATATATTCCTCAATATCACAGAGACAGGTCCCGGTAGGCTGGTGGAGAGTGAAGGAGGTATGGCACGAGCTATATGTGGAGTTGGAAGGATTATATTATGACTTGAGTATGGAGGACTCCTGGAGGTTGTTGGAGTTATGTTTGTTCTTGGGTTGAGGGTTAACCTGCTCTTGGTCTTATCCTTGGAAGATGCTGGATATTCTACATTGTTCAAGAGGGGACATGTATTTATCTACAAGGAGGGAGTGGATCTGGTTGAACCACGATTGATTGGTGATCGGATGGATAGGTTGTACACGATGTGAGGACAACATATCAGTTATGATTCATAGTCAGATGAGGAGAAGGAGGCTCCTGAGAATACAATGGTACCAAGGGTTCAATCTTAGATTTCATTGGAAGAGAGAGAGTCTCTTCAGACCACCAACATGAGGCTCAATTGGTGTGAGCGAACAAAATCTCAGAGTGGGAGGATGGACTCTCTGAGGAGCTCAGGGTTCATGGTAGCTTTCAGGAGGATATATTCTAGTTCGAGTTCTGTGAAGGTGTTGGGGTTGGATCCAGGTTCAGAGGGAGCTCCTACTGCGAACAGTGTGATGGGACTAGGTGATGGTGATGGTAGTGAGTACATCCCTCTCTAAGAGGGAGTGTTAGCCTTTGGTAGCTCGGGAGGTAATCACATGTTGTGTCTTGTATGTGGGAGTAACCTCACATTTACACTCCTAGGCACTTGACTTTATAATAGGCCTTTATAAAGTTGTAATAATGTGGCTATTTTATTAAAGTGAATTTTTGTAAAGTAATCTTCTAATATTAAAGTGACTTTATTTCATAAAGTGCACTTATGTAATAAAGTCAAATTGTACTTTAATATTTTAAGTGATTCATTTTGGAGGAAATGAATCATGTCCCTTGATCTTGTAAAGGCAAGATTAGATCTTGGCCATTGGATTTAGGGATGGGGAAGGTGAAAAGAAATGTAGATGTGAAAATTCATTTTCAGGTTATAAGAGTGAACTTAGGGTAGTGTGCAAGACACTTTTGAGAGAGATTTCTGAGAGAGCTTGCGAAAGGAAAGTGAGGGCAGCAGACTGGGCGCTTTTCCCTTTTCCCAAGAGATTTTGGGCACATTTCCCAAGGCATTTTTCTGTGTAAGAGGTGCTGATATTTTTTCTATTGTTGGAGGTCGTACTGTATGGATCCATACAGTCTGTACAACAAGGAGAAAAAGGCATGGAAATCAAGGCTGGTTGCTGATATGAATTTGAGGCAAATTGAAGTTTTCTTTGCTGCAGAAAGGACTTTCTATTTTTTCTATACAACTTACCGTGGGCACAAAATTTGAGGTGTTGTTCAGTAAAGCAAGGGCGTAAAAAAATACAAATTTGGCACGAATTTCAAGGTAGATTATTGTGGGATTGTTGGGTGCTGTAAGTGAATTCTCTTGCTGGAAATTGTATTTTTGTTGCTGATATGTACTTTCCTAAAGCTGAATAAAACCTCTCTCATTGGGTTTCCCTACACTGGGGTTTTCCCTGGCTGGTTGCTTAAATTTCTGGGTGTACACATGGATTTGTGACTACTGTTCATTGTTCTTTTCCACTTCAATTTTTCTTAGTAATGTGTGTTTCAGCTTATGAAGTATAGTTGTGATGTGGGTTATTTTCATTTAAGACTGAAATCGATTTTGCTAAGTGTATGAATAAATTATTTGTTCTGATTTTGTCATTTAATTTCTACAATTTCATACAAATTTGATTTTCTAAAAATGTTGTTTGGGCCCTCAAAAATGTCATGCAAGATGAAGACCTTTGAAAACTGGAATTTTCATAGAAAAATTCATGAAATTTAATGTTGTAATCATATTTAGATCCAACTGTTGCTCTTAAAATCAAGATTAATTCTAATCATTGATCTTCTGGGCCTTGCTATGATATAGCTAGATCTTTGCAATCTTTTTAGAACTCATCTTCGAAGTCTCCTCATTTGAACTTCAATTTCTGGCTACACAAATTCCCCAAAATCGTAGTTCAAACACTATTGGAATCCCTTCGAAACTTGCAGTATGAAGCACTGTCAGACTCCCTCCAGAACTCAGAGCCCGAACACTATTAGAATCCCTACGAACTCATAGTCCGAAACACTGTCGTACTCCCTAGCGAAAGCCTTCCTTGAGACCTCCAAAAACACTTCTTTGAAAGAACATTTCCAGGATTTCACAACTGTCGTTACATTGTGCCCACTAACTGATCAACGATCTAGATTGTTCCTCAGAGTACATTCTATCAGAGTGCATCCCCTTTGGGTAAGTAACTCACTCCAACCAACACCCCTTCGATGAACATACGAGATCTATTAGCCCATGGTATAACGACCAGGATTTAAAGAGAAGGTCCAAAGGGTTTCCTCGCCCAAGGGGCCCACTCTCATCCCATTGACGAATCAATTGTCCCCACGTATCATCCTTGAGTAAGTCGACTACCATGCTAGTGTAATACGTCACGATGACGTCAAATTTCTCGCTTAGCCTTGCTTAAGTGGAACCCACGACGATCTACGACTAAGGTTACTTCTCAGTTATTCACTGATCTACGGTCCATATTGCTTCTCGAAGTATTTCCCATAAGAATGCCTCCACTTCGGGAATCCAAGGCTACTCTGACCCTCAAACTTCGATGATTCTTGTTCTTTCAACTTGTGTCATTGGACTCCTCCCTTCGGACTCAACCTCACGCCCAAATTCAAAGTCTTTTGAAACCCTCTTCTCGAAGGCCTTTGAGGATTCCCTTACTTCGATCCTCTTACCACTAAATCTTGATCGTTGATTTTCCAGGTCGAATTAATCTGGGTCATCAATTACTAAACTTCATGACTTTCCTAAAACTTATAGGATTTTGACCCTCTAGGACAAAACTGACTCTGCAACTTGCAACTTGACGCCAAGAATTAACTTCTTCGTATGCTTTGCAACACTAAAACTCAAAAAATCAGTTCAAAATCTAGGGATTTCACTTTGTTTTACCATTTTCCCCCAAATTTGTCATAGGATGAAATCTACAACCACGAATCTGCTTAATTCATGTTGTCTCATGGCCCATACAATTTTAGTGATGAACCTTGAGCTCTGATACCATTATGTAACATCCCCCAGCTTAACCAAGGAACATTACTTGCAGAAAAACACATAAAAACAAAATTTCCTCTTCCCGATTTATTTATTGTAGCTTACCAAGTATGATTTAAACACATTTTTCAACTAATTTCTGATACCCATAATTATATGCAACTATAACATTCTAAACAAGCATCCGTGAACTGACCAAACATCTATAACAAGACATAAAAATTATTCACATACACAGATTAAGCAACAACAAACTCAGTAAATGACTCAGCAAAATAGATAAACACTTATTGTTGAAAGATAATTTATGCATCCAACTGCCTGGGAAGGACATTCCACCCAACCATAGACCCATTGTTCCAAATATCAGCAGCAAGTCACCCCCGAGCTAGAGCTAGGAATCCAATTTCTTATCTAGAATTTCCTCCAACTCTCTTCCTCTTGAGCTACCCAACCCAAGGAATGTACCCCATCACTGCTCTCAGTCCATAGGGCGTCCCTTTCATTTATTAGGGTTTATTTGGCACATGTGGCTAGAAATCTCTGAACTAGGAACTGAAGGGAATTCCCTACTAGGAAAAACACCAACAAAGACAACAACACACACTTGCTTACACTGTGCAACTCACCCAGGAGTTCACTCTTCAAGCCTGAGAACCCAACTCTTCAATTTCCAGCTTCAACAAACACCAAAAATGCTCCAACATGATCCAAAATATGCCTAGCCTTGTTGTTCCATCTCCCAAACTCTTCTCCCTTGTTCTCTCTTGTTGTTCATGTAAAAAGTCAATGTCAAAAACTTCTTGTTACTACCCATACGAATTTCCTCTCTTCCCCCAAGACAATTGACTGCTCACTCTACCTAATGTTGATTGTACCTCATCCCCATGCTCTCCAATAACTATGGGATGTGACTCTCACACCCACCCGATGACATGTATTCAATGATTGAGCTCTCATACACTCAACCAAAAAATAGAGGTTTTCCCCAAATGATAATGACATTCAGAAATGTGGGTTTGAATTAATACCCATAAATTATTACCCTTGGACCCCTTTTTGCACTCTCTAGGCATTCCCCCTCTCTTGTGGATTAATCAACCCCCATCTTTGTCCATTCCCAGCAGCTGGCATTACATTATATCAATTTACAATTCAGAAATACATTTCAGATTTACATTGTTTGGCCACAACCATATTCCTATCTACATTATGCATTAAATAAACTGGCGATTATAGTGGGGATGTTACATAGACAAAGGAGGCGATCCATATAGGATCTTCATTCGAGCATCATTTTATGGTTCTACTTCAGCTTGGAGGTATAGTGAGTTGATAGGAAGGTTTATGGAGCTTCTTTGAGTGAGGTGGACCCATATTTCTGCAGGTTGTGGTATCTAGAGGCAACCATTGGGGTTTCTAGGAGGTCACGTGGGATTTCTTGGAGTATCATGGCACTTAGAGGGGTTGTGGGATCTCTTGGGGGAGTTGTCTCCCATTTATTTGTTGGTCGTGTGATTGAGGGGAGCTGTGGAGGCTTATTGAGGGTCAATATTCCTTGTGGCAGCACCGAGAGGAGGGGCCATGAGGTTTTGAGGCCATAGGATAATAGAGGAGTGTCGTGTGGCCATCCCTTGGTGCAAGGAGTTTTAATTGGAGTTGGAAAACAACATGTTTGTGGGGTTTTGGAGGCTTAGATAACCATTAGAGTGGGGCACATCTCTGCTAGATGAGACATTGACATGGTTACATGTTTTGGTTTGTCTTTTTGTGTGTTTCATTAATGTAATGTCATTGTTATAACAACCAATATAGATTGTATTGTTGTTGAGATTTCCATTCATAATAAAATGCCAACATTGTCTCTTATATTTCATGTATATTTTGGATGAATAAAATATGTTTAAAAAAAGTCCATTATAAGAATACATGCAAATTGTTTGTTGTCAATCAACACAAAACATTTGTATGCAAAATACTTGCAAAAAGCACACAACTAGTGATACATAGTTTGATCGATAAAGCTTTAATATCCTAGCATAGTTTTGTTGGGGATATTAAAGGGCCTTGAAGAGTCCCTATCACCGGATATAAGTGGCACATGCAATAACGTTATTAAACATTCATGATTTTTTTTATTTGAGCTTTTTACTATTTTAAAAAGAAACTAACACGATTTGGTAAAAAGATCACAATCAAATAATAAGGATGATCATTTTTTTTTTATTTTTCAAATTCTATTATTTATTTTTATTAATTTTTATTTTATCAAATATTTATATTTAACATTCTCATGAAAATGAAGTTGAAATAAAAACACAAAAGGCTTTAAATTTCAATATTTAAATTTATTGGAGATATTTGTTGCCTAATAACAATTAGATTTACTTTCACCCGGTGGTATTTACGTGATCCTTATTAGTGATGAAGACGTGAGATTTCTTATTAGTCTTGCCTTTTCGAATTCCAACGTGAAAGGGATTTGTATATATTTACTTTGAAAGTAAACCTAACTTAATTCCATTGTACTTTTTTATTATTGTATTTGTACATTTGGTTTTGGTTGTTCATGATTCTATAAGGGTATATATTTTATGATGATATATGATTAAATAAAAAGTTAATATAGATTTAATTTATGTTGTATTAATGTTTAATATTTATTTATAAAATATCTAGGTTTATTTAGGATGTGAAAATAATAGGTTGTATTAGAATGTTTTAGTATAAGTAAACTAAGATAGCATTAATATTTTTCCCCTTTAAGAAATGTTAATTGTTTCTTTTTGATATAGGTTATATAATTTTCTTTTAAGAATTTAAAATCTTAATTGGTGCCTTTTTCATATATGTTATATAATTTTCTTTTCAATTTTTGAAACCATAGTATATATATTTTAAAAATCTCTAATTATATTAAAAGTTTTTTAATTAAGTTTATAAAAATATCTAATTATATTAAAAGGTTTCTAATTAAAAACATGGTAACATATTAATATTTTTTTATAAATATAAATTTATCTAATTAAAATAATTCTCATTTGTTTTTAATAATAAAATATAACTTGCATCGCCTCATATGGGGTGACATGTAGCCCGGGGGAAGCCACTCAACCCCCTTACGAAACTTGTCATAGATATGGTCGACCACCACCCCAATGCCTATTTTTGGATGGAGGACGGCCATAAACGCTTGTAGAGGGAGGAAGGACAACTCCCTCGCACAGGATTAATGGCGACCTCAACGATTAATTGCAGGAGGGTGACGTTGGGTACGGGAGGTGGAAAAGTAGTCATATCTTCCCCTCTATTAGTTATCCATCTTAGCCATGACATTCACCACTTCGCCTTAGTGCTTTGTCTCCTTGCTCTGCTAGGGAATTTGGTTTTGGTCCAGTCAATTCTCTCTAGTCTCATTCGCAGATTTCTTCGACCTCCAGGCTCCACCATGCTGAGAGAAAGAGGAAAACCCAAGCGAGGTCCTGTCTGGTACTGTCGCGATGCAAGGTAAAGACGCCTACACAATTTGGAGAGGGCTCTATCCATAGCCTATACTCAACTAACTGTGCAACCACATACGGGTCCAATGGCCTTCGTGGAGGAGGAATTTCCAGAGGAACCAATTCGGGTTCCACTAGAGTCCCTCCTCTACACGGTCCCGGATACCCATGACAGCCCCAACACCAATGTTTCTTCTATAGATCCAGTGACGACCATGGATGGCGCCACTTGCATAGTTCCGGAGAACTCCCCACTATAGATTGTCGAGCTGAGCCTCCATTGCTGAACCCAGTTGTGGGTTGCGACTAGACTCCACCCTGCCTCTTCAACTCGGAGCAACTAGAGCTTATTTTTGAAATTAGAGGATATATGATGGAGCAACTCCACCGATACACCCTCATCAATAGTGACATCGACATACTGTTCGATGCCTTCTCGAATGTGCCAGCCAAGCAGAGGTGTCCGACCTACGCGTAGCCCTACGTGCTCAAACACAACGATGGTACCCTTCATATTGGCTCTCCGGATGGTAGGTTCCATTGTTCTCATAGCCCCTCCAATGTTTAATTCTACACAATTCTTTGAGCCTCACCTGCATGGTGATGGAGTTCTCTTCTTGTCAACCTGGTCTGGTACTTTGTTCAGTTTTTTGCCTAGTTTTAATTTTTTGATTTTGTTAGTATGTCTAGTATTCCCAAATAGATTTGTCAGCACTACCAGCCGCCACCTTCTCTAGTTTCCAACAAAATGGAGGAATAAGTGGCGGTTGCTCTTTTTGGCTGAAAGTACAATTGACTGCCACTTGTTTCAGTTTCCACTAGTTTGACAGAACATGTGGCATGTCGATGGCATATATCATTTTTGTATAGTAACATCACATTAATAAGGAAATACCCCCTTTTTTATTTACAAAAATAAAAATATAACTTACATCATAACATAACAAATTATTATGTTAATGTACATTGTAAATTATTGACTTCATACATAAACTTTGATAATAAATTTTAAATATAAATATAAATTTATAACCAATAAAAAAACATGGCTTCAAAAAATAATAGGAAAGCCACATAGCTAAGTACCACTAAATATTGGTGTAAAGACAAATTCAATTCAATATATTATACAAGCAATAAAAAAAAATGTTTTTCTTAAATGATTTTTAAATGTTTTGTGAAGAAGCTAACCAACATCATAATACGATCATAATTAAATAATGCAATATCATATAATAATTAAATAAAACAATATGGTAATTTGAAATTATTATTATTATTATTTGTTATCATAATCAAATAATATAATATGATTATTTTAGATTTTCTTAATTTTTTTATTTATTTTAATTTAACTTTATGTTTATTGACTTTTATTTTCCTACAACATTTATACTAATATTTTAATGAAAATGGAGATGAAATAAAAACACAAAAATTTCAAATCTCAATTTTCATTATAGTTATTTGTTGTTCAACACCAATTGGTTAAACTCATGCTCACGAGAGTCACTTGTCGACCAACAATCTAATCCACTAGTATCTACTTGATCCTTACTAGTGAAAGGTTAAGTCTTAAAAAGTGTCTTGCCAAATTATTCTTTATGTAATTTTGCATATGGAAACCTCATGCTTCAACAATTGATAAGACTATTTCAACTCCAAACTGTTCAACTATTTTGAAATGCCATGTATTTGCAATTGCTTGGAATATCCAAAGTGGCCTCTCTCTACACACTTATGGTTGTGGGTGAAGGTCCCATGATACAACTTTTATCCATTGAAATAAAATCACTCTAATAAACAACTTTAAAATGGTCAAAGGCATTCACTTTGTTTATCATTAGTACATAATTAGAAGCAAGTCTAAACACTGAAAAAAGTAAGTGGTTTATTATTGTATACTTGTAACTACCACTTTACAATAGAAGATGAAGATGTGGTGGTTATGAAGGAATTAAAAAACATTTAACTAAACATGTTTATAACATAAGAAGTATATGATGACATTGGAGAATTTTAACATTCTCTTGGGAAATCTTTCACTTTTTGCAAAATGCTTAATGCTTGCAATTTTTCTAATTAAAATATAAAACATACATGTCAAAGTAACACAACATGTATTGTAAACATTGTTCTTTTATTAACTTGATATTACTAACAACATTGCAACATGTCTCTCATAAGTTACTAAAACATACACAATAATGTCATTTTGTCAAAGTAACATACCATGCATTATAAACATTGTTTCTTTATTAACTTGATAATACTAACAACATTGCAACATATCTCTCATGAATCACTAAAACATATACAATAATGTCGTCTCATTAAAGTAACACAACATGCATTGTAAACTTTGTTCCTTTATTAACTTGATAGTACTAACAACATTGCAACATGTCTCTCATGAACCGCTAAAACATACACAATAATGTCATCTTGGACATTTATGTGCATAAATAACATAGAACACTATTTAAAAATTTGTGCATAAATAACATAAAACACTGTTTAAAAAAGACAACATTTGTACATAGATAACATAAAACACTATTTAAAAAAGACAACATTTGATGTACAATATAGTATTTTGGCGAGGTAACATGCATTTAGCCTTTTCAAAATCCAATATGAAAGGAAGTGTACATATTTACTCTGAAAGTAAAGATAACTTTATATATATATAAAATTTATTATTATTGTAATGTGTTCATAATCCTAAAAGTTTATATATTTGATGGTGATATTTAATTGAAAGAAGAATTAATATCAATTTAATATATTGTATTAGAATTTATAATTTATTTATAAGATGCAGAGTGAATACATTGTATTATAATGTTTTAGTAGAAAGTAATTATTTTTTAAAAATGATACGAGACATTTTCATGTTTAAGAATTGAAATGATAATGGTTTCTTTTTGGATTTTGTTGGCACTAAGGTTTTGGCAAGACTGTATATGTGTTATAAATTCTGCATTGTGAGTGTGTTATGAGTTTTGTATCGTGCAACGTTAAGATTAAGTGTCAGTGCCAACCAATTTGCTAACTGTATGTGCTAACTAATTTTGTACTACACACAAGGACTTGTATAAAGATTACATGCATATTAAATCCTTGAAGATCAACATAATGATTGTAACCGTTTTTGTAACCAACCGATTGGTCATGGTCGAGATTGTTAGCGAGTTGGCAAGTTGGTTATGATTTCCATGCTTATGTAAAGATATAAGGGATGCATGCAAATAGAATAGGTTTAAATTCTTGATCATTATTATCATTAGTTGATTGTTCACTTCTAGTTGATTATGAGATTCAATGTAATGGTCTAATGGTAAATGAAAGATGAGAGAGAAAGTAAATTGAGATATGAGTCTCTGATCTCTAGTTTAATCTTATTGAGGCTCCATGTATTTGAATGTTCCACTATGATTAATGAAAGAAGGCATGAGGCCCAAATTGATACTTCATGTTTCAAATGAATGCTTGTTATCTATGTTAGCATGTGCATCAATTCTATGAAAGTTGTTATGAATGAATGATATCTAATGCACAATTCTTAGTTAAGTGTTTCCCATCTATATTATTCCATCATGCTATGCACAAACATTTAGTCTTTGTGAATCTCATGCATGTCTCGAGTGAGACCTTATTCAATCATTGAATATTGAATATGCTGGTGTGAATGAGGTATTTGTTGGTAAATCCTTTCAAACATTGGATCTCAAACCTCAAGCCAACAATTGGTTCCATTGTTGGGACCTGAAAATTTTGTGCTACATGATGGAGTAAGGACATGATGTGTAAACCCTCCAAGAAGGAGATATGAGAATGGATCTCTGAGAAGGGGACAAGTTTGCTTGATGAGAGACCAAAAATCTGCAGATCAACTTGGGATGATAGAAACAAATGTACATATATTTATATTTGCATGAAATTTTATTTGCTGAGTTTTCTTGTTTATTACATGAATGGATAAAGAGACAGACATAGATTAACTTTATATGGAAAGCCTAAGAGCCACTAGTTTGGGACCAAAAAGCAGTCAATATGTTGAAATTTGTGGACCACAAGTGCGCTAGAGCCATCGATTTTTGGTTTGATTGTGTGAAAAAAGGATATATCACAGAGTTTGTTGTTGAATGCGGTGAATATTTCAATAGTGATGAAAGAAATTTTGCAGTTGGTCCTAGAAGAAGGTTTTTAGAAGAAATCCCTTTGTGGATCAAAATATTATTCATGGAGAAGGGTTGTTGCATATGGAGCCTGATAGGATGGTAGAGTAAATCCTGTGCATAGAGCAGGGGGATGAAAATATGGGGGAAGAAGATGAGATAAGGTGAAGAGAGGATGGATCCAAAAGAGTAGAGAAGAAGAAGAGTTGAGCACTAAAAGAAAATACGAAGCAAGTCAAGTAGAAGAGATAAGAAGGGAGAGCAAGGGGTGATGAACAAGTAGGAAGATATAAGATGAAGAGAAGAGAGACCATGCTAGAATGGTGCATGAGAGAAATATCCATGCCAAAGAGAAGCATAGAAGAAAAGAGGCTGTCAAAGAGATGTGGCATAGAAGGTGTATCAAGAGAGGATACTGAAGAAGGTAGTAGCAAATTTGTAGATGTCAGATCCCCTTGGGTAATGAGAGAAAAAGTTGATTTAGAGGAAGATGAGGTGAAAAGTAGTAGCAACAATAGCGCATAGGATAGTGATGAATGTGCATTCCAAGAAAGAGAAGTGATATTGGCTATTGGAAGAAGGGCCACGTGACTCAAGATATGGATATATTTTAGATCTAACACTAAAGAAGATGAGATAGTGTGGAGGAACCCCCTTTTTCAACCACCCCCCTCGTGCATTTTTAACCAAGAAGAAAGAACTAAAGAAGAAAGTGCAAAGGCAAGAGAAGTATAATAACAAAGTTTAGAAAAAAGATAAGTAGACGAAACACATGGAGTAGAGATCGAAGTCAACTACACTTCATAAGACATGTCATTAATAGTAGTAACTAGTAATGCTCAGTCAAGAAGAATAAGTTCCAATTAAAATATGGCGAATTAGGATTCGATCCTTAGGCTTCCCATGTTTCATGGGATGGGAATAGATGATGAAGAACAACATTGGTTCACTTGTGAATAAATCTAGTTTTTTAATCGAGCCACATATGAGGCATCTAAGATTGCATAGTTGGAGAATGAATTCAGAGATGGAGCTATGATGCGGTACATGAAGTATAAAGTTATTATGCTAGTGAGACAAATGAGGTCTCTCACAAAGATAAATAGAGATCTCCTTATAGATTTTTATAAACCTAAGTCAGAGTCATAATGTATAATCGAGATCAAGGAGACCAAGAAACAATTTTGGGAAGCCATGCAAGACTATGATCAACGGTTCAATTTCCTGTTGGATAGATTGACCTTTTAGATCTAAGATGTTCAGTTGATCTAGATTTTATGAGAAGAATGAAATGAATACATATTGTTATCAAAATATGCTTAACACAAAATAACATATATACAGTAAAACTAGTTTCTATTCAATAAGGAAATAAGTTGAAACTATAAAATGCAGTGGAAAACAAGCTTGCTAGAATGGTGGC
This sequence comes from Picea engelmannii, assembly GCA_009831015.1. Lineage (NCBI taxonomy): Eukaryota > Viridiplantae > Streptophyta > Pinopsida > Pinales > Pinaceae > Picea > Picea engelmannii. Next base: position 193,198 of record ML781191.1, on the reverse strand, counting down.
GGCTTATCTATGAGAAGAGATGTGATGGTTATGCTCATTCACAAGAAGATGATTAAAATGAGGCTTTGAAGGCCTTTTTACAATAAACATGAATTTCAAAAACCCTAGAAATCCAAAAACCTAACTCTAGGAGATGAAGCGCCAAAAGTCATGTGGGCCCCGTTTGGGAAAGTTAGTACATCAACTTCCTGGGGTCGTAAATTTTGCATACGATCTTCATTTTATGTGCACAATAGCCTGTTGGAAAGGTATATCTGAGGAATACACATATTTCCATCACTCTTACTTTTTATACAATTTGACTATGGCGAGCCTTAAAAATGTTGTTTAGGGCCTCAAAATGGCCCTGGAAGTCAGGGACCTGAAAACTAGGAATAACTGCCAAATTGGAAAACTACCAAAATGAGCTAGTTGGAATAGGTTGGAGGCCACCAACATCCATCTATATCAATCCTCCCCACTTAGGAAGAAATGGTTTCCAATGCGTTGAGTTCCCCCATCATATGAGGAAATTTCTGCTGAATTTTGCCCCGGGTGAGCCACTTGCCTTGGTACATAAGTTGTCCTACTTTGACAACTCGATAAAGATGGATCTTTTGCTGGAGAGTGCCTTTGAAATTTTTGTCCACAATATGATCACTAGATTCCTATTGTACGCAGTCGAGGTTGATCTTTGTTGGTGTCAACTGTTCTGTTATCTCTGAGGTGTCCAATAATGGTGGGAAATAAGGTCGAAGGAGATCCATGTTAAACATTGGGTGCAGGCCAAGGAAATGAGGAATGTTGAGCACAAAAGCATTACCACCCACAAACTTGGTGATGGTATACGACCCATAACAAAGTGGAGAATCTTCCGATGGGGTCCTTTAAGGCATTCTTTCTGCAAGTGCAACCAAGCTTTGTTGCCCACTTGAAATTTATGTGGCACCCATTGTTGATCATGGCGCTGCTTGTACTTGTCATTGGAATTCTATAGGATTTCCTGAACCTGTTGGTGGATGTGTTGGATCCTCTCAATGAACCGAGTGGATTTTTCATCTTCAGTTGGAGCAAGAGATTAGTCGAACGAGGTGACCACAAGGGGTAGTGCAACATCTATGGGACCCAATGGTTGGAATCACAACCCCACCTGAAAGGGGATATGGCTGGTTGAGCTATGTAGGGATCGGTTGTAGCTATGATGGAAAAAGGGAAGACTCTCATCCCATGTGCAAGGGTGCTTGGAATTATACATGCACATGATATGCACGATCATTCAATTTATGACCTCGGTTTGGCCATCTGTCTGGGGGTGGAAGGTCATGGATTTTGTGAGCTTGGTGTCCAACAGTGACCAGAGGATCGACCCAAATGTGCTAAGAAATCGAATTTCCTAATATAAGACAATGGTTTGTGGGATTCCAAAATGTACCCAGACTTGTTCAAAGAACAACTTGCCAGTGGCCTCTGCTGTGATGCTCTTCTTGCAAAGGCCATAATCACCATCTTAGAAAAGCAATCAAAAACCATAAAACATAGTCATTTCCCTGCTTGGTGGATGGGAGACCCAACATGTAGTCCATTGAGATGGATTCCCATGGACTATCAGGAGTAGGCAGAGGGGTGTACAAGCCATGTTTCTTAGTGGTCGGTTTGGAAATAGTGCAAGCAGTGCAGGACTTGATATACTTACTGACCTCATATCGAAGTTTCAACTAGTAGAAATGTTTCTGCAACATTGCCACTGTCTTTTTAATGCCAAAGTGTCCTACCACTAGACTGTAGTGGGCCTCCTAGATTAGCTTCGCTCGCTCACTTGATGGAACAAAGATATGGCCCTTAAAAGACACAACATCCCATCCTGAAGATGGAAATTAGAGACAAATGCATTTACGCCCAACATTTGGTAGGTGGTGGCAAAGTCCAAGTCTGTCTCATAGAGTTGGGGCCATACAGAGGTCTCATGGCCACAAGGGTCTAGCACTGTAGTGAGTCTCGTGACTGGCGGTCTATTGAGTCAAACAACAATGCGGTTGGTGCTTCTATTTTTATACTTGATGTTGAGGTGGAATTGCTGCAAGTATGTGGACCACTTCTAATGGCAGTCATTCTACAATTTTCCTTGTGTTTGCATGAAATAGAGTGGCTTATGATCAGTGTGGATGAATGCCTCTTTCTCAAGAATGTATTGTCTCCACTGGCGGTGGGATTTCAAAATGGAGTACATTTATTTTTCCTAAGTAGGGTACTTACGAACAACATCTGATAGTTTCTCACTATGATAGTCCATGGGCTGGCTGTGTTGAGTGAGAACGACACCCACAACATAGTCTGAAGCATTTGTCTCGATCTCAAAGGGCTACTACAGGTCCGGTAGTGAAATTAATGGGGATGAGCACAAACACTGCTTCAAATCATCGAACACTTTTTGTTGGGATGGACCCCACACAAATTTCGCCTTACCACCACCCCTATTTACTTGGCTGAGGGTCCATGCAATATGGGAGAATCCCAACACGAAACTGTGGTATAAATTGGCAAGGCCAAAGAAGCTTCGAAGCTCAGTGAGTGTGGTTGGGGTTGTCCAGTCACGAAGGACTTGGATCTTGGCTGGATCCACATGTACACCATGCTAATAAATGATGTAGCCTAGGTAATGGACCTTGTCCATGGTGAAGGATAATTTTTCCAAGTTGACGTATAGCTTGTGCTACCGCAGGGTGTGCAGAACCTGCTGAATATGATGCAAGTGTTCTGCCTAAGTCTTGTTGTAAATGAGAATGTCATCCATATACACCACTACAAAAGTATTGGTGAATGGTCACAGGATATCGTCCATGATCCTCATGAAAGTGTCTGGATCATTTTTCAAACCAAAGGGCATGACCAACCATTCAAAAAGGCCTTCCTTTGACTTAAAGACGATCTTCCATACATATGTCTATTCTATCGGGACCTGGTGGTAGCCATAATTCAGATCAATCTTACTGAAGTATATGCACCCCGTGAGCTGATCAAAGAGGTCGTCGATTCGGGGAATCAGGTACCGGTTTCTGACTATGATTTTATTCAAGGCCCAGTAATCAATGTAGAGTCGTCGAGTTCCATATTTCTTCTCTACCAACATGGATGGGATCCCACAAGGTGATGATCTGGGATGGATGTGCCCCTTTTGGAGCAGTTCTTGGATCTGTCGCTTGATCCCCTCATTCTCTAATAGAGAGTGATGATAGACTGACCCATTGGGAAGTTTTTCCCCAGGGTTCAGATCGATGGGGTGCTTGACCTGACAGTGTAGATGTACCTCGATAGATGAGGAAAATATATTCGAGTATTCTTCCACGACCTTATCCACTTGCTTCTATTGTGTGGAGAGGTCGGTCATGGAGACCCTAGATGTGGCTATGATATTTCTCTGATTCTGAGAGTGAATCATGATGAAGAAAAACTTCCCCATCTGAGAGATGACCTTCCTGCATTGCTTGGTAGAGATCAAGGAAATAACACTAGGTGGGACTTCCTCAGTTATCTTGTACAATTTCTTGTTCAAAGTAATAATAACATTGTGAGGCCTAGAATCATATACAACATGGTGATTCCATATATATGATTGGCCCAAAATAACATTACAAACTTTGAGAGGGGAAACATCACACAATACCTCATCTCTGAAGGACTTTATGCTATATGATAGGAAACATTATTGGTTGATGCGGATGTCGCTTCCTTGGCAGATCCATCCAATGGTGTAGGGATGCGGGTGTGATGTTGTTGGCAGGGCGAGTCACTTGAAAACCTCTACTGAGATGAGGTTCTTCTGGCTACCTCTATCAACGATTAAGTGCAGCGGGGTACCCTTCACCCACATCTATGAATGAAAAAGGTGCTCGCCTTCGTCTGGCTTGTCTGGTTCATCAGGATGGAGCTTGGTGGTAGCAATGGTAGCACTAGGTTCTGCATTAATGATTTGTCTCCCCCTTTCTGGTTCTAAATTAGAGTTAGAATCCACATATGATTCATAGGCTTTCACCTCAGCCACCAACGACTTCTTTGAGTGAAATTCAAGAGTGTTATGCCAGGGCTTTTATGGAAGTCGCACCACTTCCTGGTATCTATCTTTGTCTTTCCGGTTTCCTTCTTTTCTTGCGGCCTGGACTGGTTGTCCTAAGGTGGTCCATCTTTGCTCTGTCCTTTTTTCTGTAGGTTGGGGCCACCCTTACTGACTTTTGTTGTGAGGGGTTCCTAGTCCCAAATTAGCACATCTTTTGTTTGAGCCTCTTCTCGATTTTGACGACATATCGGTAGGCTACGCCGAAGAATGAGATGTCTAGAAACTCCATTTCAGCCTGGATGCATCTATGTAGACTACCGTGATACTTGAGCACTAGATGTCTCTTAGAATATTTGATACCCAAGATGGTGGACAAGGTATGGAAGATATTTGTGAACTCGGGCACTACTTGGTCTCTTTCCTACCGGAATGTGGTCCATTTTGTGTACAGGCCGTCATAATTTCCAACATGGTAGTATTGTTCCCTAATAACATCCCTGAAGGACTCCCAAGTGACCACGACTGTAAATAATGAGAGTTCATTTGTTTCCTTTTGCTCACAAAAAGTTTCCCACCAATCTTTGACATGGGGAATGACTTTGAGGAGCACAAAAGTAATATTTTCTCTATTCAAGAAGTTATGGACAAAGCAATACCCTTCTAGCAGATTTAATCATTTGTCTACAACATCTATGTCTATATGACCTTCAAATATAGGGATATCGAAGTTGATTTGTACCTTGAAGGGAGTGGCACCTCCGTTCGAGGAAGATGCATCACCTGTTGGTAGCCGCTAAAGGATTTGTGCAAAACTACCCATCATCTCATTCCTCTGTTGCATAAGGGATTCATCGAGCAAAATTTTGAAGGGATCTCATGTCCCATTGTCTTTATTTTCTCCCACCATAAGAGGTCTCTTGGGTGTGCAAGAGATTTTTTCCTCAAGAGAAACAAGCTCGAGACCCAATTCTTTGTACCCTGACCTCATTGGGGACATGCATTAAGAACAACAAGGAGTAGACCACTCTGATACCACTGATCCATATTTTATGAGAAGAAAAAAATGAATACGAATTATTATCAGAATATTCTTAACACAAAATAACAGATATATAGTAAAACTGGTTTCTATTCAATGAGGAAATAAGCTGAAATTGTAAAATGCAGCGGAAACCAATCTTGCTAGAATGGTGGCAGTATATATTTTAGAAGAGATGTGACGACTGTTCTCATTTGCAAGAAGATGATTACAATGAGGTTATGAAGGCATTTTTACAATAAAAAGGAATGTGAAAAACCCTATACATCCAAAAAATTAACCCTAGGAGATGAAGCGCCAAAAGTCATGCGGGCCTCGTTTGGGTAAGTTAGTACATCAACTTCCCAGGGTCATAAATTTTGCATACGATCTCCGTTTTAGGTGCATGATAACCCGTTGGAAAGGTCTATCCGACGAATACACATGTTTCCTTTAGACTCAAAATCCATCCACAATTTGACTGTGTCTATCCCTAAAAATGTTGTTTAGGGCCTCAAAATGACCCAAGAAGTTAGAGACTCAAAAACTAGGAAAAAACTGCCAAACTAGAAAACTTCCAAAACGAGCTAGTTGGAATAGGTGGGAGGCTAGTGCCATCCATCTGGATCATTAGTGAAAATAATTCTTCATCGTCGGATTCCTCCCTCACATTCAGGTCTTGTTCATGCAACAAAAACTGATGAATTAGTCAGAAGTTGTAGAGATTGCAACACATCTAGAGTCTATGCTAAGAGGTGGTGAAATGTCTACATGACGGGCATAGGTACAATACCAACTTGCAAACATCACCATACAGTTGCAAGACATGACCAAAGTAAATGTGGGGCATGAGAATGTCTAGTGTACCTTGTTCCGCACAGAAGGTTACCATCTAAATGAGTGTCTTTCTCTAGGAAATTACATGGCAACTGATGCATCGAATCTGTTCCTTGCCCTCATCCACTTAAATAATTGTTTGGATTAAAATAAATAAGGAGTTTCACCCATAATTTTGTACAGTTCATAATAACTAGCGTAGATCTATCTTAACTTCATATCTATCATGTATCTTAACTCTCGATTTATCATGTGTCTTATTTGGGGATTTCACTTTGGTTTAGCATTTTTCCCCAAATTCGTCATAGGATAAAATATGCAACCACGTATCTGCTCAATTCATGTTGGCTCCTAGCCCATACAAGCTCAGTGTTGAACCTTGAGCTTTGATACCATTATGTAATGTTCCCCATAATAACCAGGGTACATTACTTGCAGAAAAACACATAAAAATGAAATTTCCTCTTGCTGGTTTATTTACTGTAGCTTACCAACTACGATTTAAACACATTTTTCAACTAATTTATAATACCCATAATTATATGCAACCAAAACATTATAAACAAACATCTATGCAACTAATAAAACGTCTATAACAACATATAAAAAATGTTCACATACATAGATTAAGCAACAAAAATTAAACTCAGTAAATGACTCAACAAAATAGATAAACACTTATCTTTAAAAGAGAATTTGTGAAACTAATTTCTTGGGAAGGACATTCCACCCAACCATAGACATGTTGTTCCAAATCTCAACAACAAGTGACCCTCTAGCTGGAGCTAGGAATCCACAAAAGAAGGGTGCCTCTCACAACCCCTCACAACTCCATATCACACAACCCACTAGTTTTCTCCTACAACTATGAATAATTTCCTCCAACTCTCTTCCTCTTGACCTATCCAACCCAAGGAATGTACCCCGCCACTACTCTCAGCCTATAGGGTGTCCCATTCATTTATTAGGGCCTCTTTGGCATAGGTGTCTAGGAATATCTCAGTTGGGAACTCAAGGGAACTCTCTGCTAGGAAAAAAACCAACAAAGACTATAACAAACACTTGCTAACACAATGTAACTCACCTATGAGTTCACTCTTCAGGCCTGACAACCCGACTCTTCAATTTCCATCTCCAACATGCTCAAAAAATGCTCCAACATGCTCCAAAATGTGCCTAGCCTTGTTTTTCCAGCTCCCAAACTCTTCTCCATTGCTCTCTCTTGTTGTTCATGTAAAACATCTATGCCAAAAACTACATGTTACTACCAATACATATTTCCTCTCTTTCCCCAAGACAAATGACTTCTTACTCTACCGAATGTTGATTGCATGTCATTCCCATGCTCTCCAATAACTATGGGATGTGACTCTCACACCCACCCTATGACAAGTATTCAATGATTGATCTCTCACACTCAACCACAAAATAGAGGTTTTCCCCAAACGATAAAAAATTCAGAAAATGTGGGTTTGAGTTAATACCCATAAATTATTTCCCTTGGACCCCTCTTGGCACTCTCTAGGCATTCCCCCTCTCTTGTGTATTAATCAATTGTTGACGGGCGAAATTGACCGTCCGTCAACTGGGAGAGTGGAACCTGTCCGGGGTTGTCTAATAACCCAAGCCGTTTGGGATGAACCACCCTAACGGGTTTAGCAGCTCCGTTAACCGATCTAAGGTCCTAAGAAAACAAAAAGGAAAACTATACTAAACTAACTAATCTAACTATTAAAACAAACTAACAAACTAATCTAACTAAAACTAACTATTAAAACCAACTAAACTAATCTAACTATTCTATATATATACAATCTACTAACTACTACTATACTAACTCTAACTAATTAACTACTAACATAAATAAATCTTATTCACAAAATGTATAATATCTACAATTTACAGATTTATATAAAACCTGAAAAACTCATTTATATTCTGCCCCAAGACAGAGAAAGATATTTTTGTTGATTTTATAATTTTATGAACAAAAATAAAACAAAAACTAACTAAACTAAACAACTAATATACTAATTCTAACTACACATTTAACTAAACATATATCTAACTAAACTACTAATGTTATACTAACAAATTAATGAAAGTAAATCACAAACTGACCTGGAGAAACGCTCCAGATTTGTCCTGTGTATGATGATTGTCTTAGCTGATCGGAGGGAGGAAACCCACACCGAATTGTCCAGGAGCTTCTCGTAAACAATAGCTGCAGTGCTCTTCAAGTATGATTACAGGACAAACAAGACATAAAAATCTACAACAATCTCATGATTTATAAATCTTCACTGTTAGATAAATCCATATGCAAAGACTTATACAAAATAATTCAATTGATGAAGAAGAGAAATATGTCATTCATTAACTGAATAAAGTAATTGTTGTATTTTTAAGTATTGAAAGAAATCAGATATGGATAGCACATTAATTAAATCGTATCATTCTGCAATAGACTATGATAGCTAAAGTAGTCTATAATCAACTGCAAATGACATGCATAAACTTGAAACAAAAGATTGATATTATGAAAAGCGAAAGTTGTAGCAAAACATCAACTCCTGTCTCAGTTTGTATTAGAAATCCATAGCCTGGTTCTCCCACAAGTGAGGATTTCCTTATTACAAAAAATAATAAGTTTTAAAGAGCTTCCACAGGGTAAAACATACCTGTGTAAGTTATCAAAACTGTTTACATAAAATCTGGGAAGATATCCCAAGTTTAACTAAACTAGAAACCTAAAATAAAACTAAAACACACAAATATCCCCTAGACTATCCAGTATGTCCAATGCAATTCGGATGTACCTGAAAAGGGTAAAAAATGGACAAGTTAGAAGGATCCTTTATTAATAAAATGATAAAAATCTAATTCTATAGACTAGCTACATAATCTTACGATTTTGTAGCTAGTCTAAATAAGACACAGAATCAACATTAAAATGAACTCAAATCTTTTAAAGAATTAAATTCAACTAACATCCAATAGCTATTTGAAAACGAATCATTCAAATTGAAATTGTTATACCATTCGAAATCAAACCGGATCAAGATCAATCAAATGACTACATAGATACGTGTACTCTGTTTCGTTTGTTACCACAAAGTCGGGTTAACAGAATCATAATCAAACAATTATGAAATCGTTTCATATCAATTTGAAATCGACATAATTAAAACAAATCACAGGCAATTGTTACGCTGCCTCATAGACAGGAGACACGATCGAATCCAAACAAGCTCATTTTAAAATCGACATAACTGTAAAACGATCCACGCCACAAGTGAATTAACCCGAAACTGGCGCGTAAATCAACTCAAATGAAATCATAACAAGATCAATCAGTTGGTAACAGAGTTCGTAAGAGATATCCGATCGTTTGATGTTGCAAAAAGGGGCAAACAAAATCATTCACGAAATCATTTCTTGAATGCATTTGGAAACGACTATCACCTGAATTTCCTCATACGAATTTGAAAGCGATAACACAGGTCAATTTGAGTTAACAAACTCATTTGAAAATTAAAATAAACAGAGCTGTAATCAAGCCTATTTTTGACACAAATACAACTCATAAAATCAATCTTACTAATTGAAGATACACAACAATCCAATCAAGCGAATCAAACAGCTGGGGTTTAACATAGTCGTCGTGGATCAAAACCGTTCTATGATTCAGGCGTGAATATCATTTGCACAGACTTAAATGAGAGTATTGTTTCCATAAAAACAGAGTCATTCTTTCCAAATCGGAAATGATCAGATTTAGAACATTATATGACACAACATATTAAAGATCGTAACCACCAAACTCACGAAATCATTCGACAATCACAACATACAAACTGATCATAACGAAATCAAATCAAAACATGATCATATTCTAAATCTAGCATGAAAAACCTTTGGTTCAGATTAAATACAAAACAAATCCAATTGAAAGTAAATCAAATCCGATAAGAATCTATCAGTGCCTAAACTGGGAATGAGCAAATCGTGTATCCAAATCAAAACTTCATTTATTTTTAGCAACGCGAAAACAATGCACAGGATGAACAAAATTATGACAGAGCCAATTCAAAGGATAGACAGAGCTATTCGAAAGCCAAACTCACATCATTATATTGATCCTGGTCATTGAAAAAACGAAAATGATATCAAAAATCATACCTGTGTGGTGAGCAGATAGCTTGATCATGACAATTTGGAGTTGACAACGACTGTGGCCGATTCAACATTCTTGAAAATGATGGAACCAGTGGTTCTCTGCTTCCTATCAGTTGCTTGAAGTTTGTCTCTTTGGCTGGTCAATATTGCAACTTGATTTTCCAATAATTGGATTTTCGATTGGAGTAGGGGAACGTCGATGTAGTATCGTTCCAACCACAAATCACATTGGTCACAGGACGACTTTCTGGGTTTCGAAAGTACAGGTGAGGGTTTGGTTACATTGCCGAGGGTTTCGTTAGGTAATTTGATCCCAAGGTAGCTAGGATTATTCTTTAGGAAAGGGGGAAGATTAGAAACGAAGTCATAAGGTGGCTCGGGGCACAAACCCTGTGAGTAAGGGTACTCACTGGCTAGGAAACGTTCTATGTCAGAGTCTGAATCCTCACTAAGGACTATAGGCTTCTGCTCAACAGTGGGTTTGGGTTTATTCCTAGCCATTCTCGAAATAAGCCGAGCATTCTTTTTACCCTTAGCATCAACAGTAGGGTTTGCCTTGGCCTTTTTGTTTGCAGGTCGTTTTATAGCCTCAGCCTTCTCAGTTATAACGTCTGGTAAGTCAATATCAGGGTCGACTGAGGGTTTAGGAGAAGGAAGTAGGACATGAAAGGGCACGGGTGGCTCAACCTTGGTTTCATTAATCACAGGCTTGTCAATCTGGATAGGGTCTGTATCATCAAAACCATTTCGAGCGATAAAAGCTCACCAACTATCACCGTTGAGACTTAAGTGATAAACAATGATAAGTTTAATAAGTCCATGGTGGAACAGGCTACTGTCGACCTTCTCCCTTTTAAACCTTTTTGACATTTTGTACAGGCTACGTTGGAAATAAAAGGGCATATTCAATGGGTATCCCATAAAATTCATTAACAAACGCAGGTGGTAGAGAAGAACGAGTCCATATCGACCCTCACAGGTCACGAATTGTTTGACCACCATCAAAATATCATGCCATCGTGGTTTAATCCTAGAGATGGGCATACCTCTGTCACAAGATGTGACCTTTCGCGAGACAAACAGTAGTGGCCATGGTACCTCCTCAACCTTAGAATTTTTGAACCAATGCTGTCCCAAGGATGGTAACCCTATAGCAGAACTAATAAATTCCTCATTGATTTCCAACTAGATGTCACCCACCTTGGCTCTACAACCATCAAAAGTCAGGGCGAACTGCTGCACAACAAATAAGTTAAAACCCTCAAACCTCTGCACGAAGGTGAGCCAACCGTTATCCTCTAAGTCTTTCCGGGCATTGTCGAATAGTAGTAAGTCTTGGCTACCGTTCGGCTCAATTCGCACCACCGGTGCCATGGATCCGAGCACACGGTGAATGAGCCAGGGTTTGGATCATAGCACACACAGGAGCATAGTGCACAAAGGGTTACCCGAGCTAACAGAGATGAAACATGGATAAAGGATAGACATTAATGTCATCGTGCAAAGGTGGTGGAGCTTATCTCTGCCATGCATAATAGTTATTGCCAAGGTACAACCGCCGACTTATAGTTGTTCTACCCATTATAGTATAGTTCATCAATCATGTCACTTGGCCGACCAATGAAACCAATGGTAAGTGTATAAACCAACGCGTGCAATCAATGTTATGCCATAGTTTTTTTTTAAACCAATCATACAATTTGAAATCAATACCAAGTGTTTTGACTATGTGACATATGATGTATCAATTCATATAAAGAGTTTAAGCGAGGTACCAATGCGTTTTGAAACTAGGTATCACATCAAATCAAGGTTTAACCATAATACCTATATTCTTATGAAACCAATGTGCAAAGTAATTTGGTCAAATAACATGTAAATCCAAATGCCAATGTATTACAAACTCAATGAAACCAAGTCACAAAATTAATNTCCAAGAATGTCCAACGAGTACAGTTCGAAAGTTTTGCCAGCTGCATAATGATAAGTGAAAAGTAAGCGTAATGGGCATATCAACAAGAAGGATACGATAGTTCAAATAATGATTTTAATGCGACTACAAAAGACCAAGTTTTCAGGCTGACAGTCGTGAAAACAAAAACAAAGGTAAATGTGCAAATGTCGCAAAAATAAAAGTGTTGTTTATTTGAAAATTGCGACGAAAAATTGATGTTTGCAAAACATTGGTGTAGGTAGCTTATAAGATAGTGGAAAAATGTGAATTGGTTGCCAACATCAACCCTGATCTCTGTCCATTCCCAACAACTAGCATTACATTATATTCATTTACAATTCAGAAATACATTTTGCATTTACATTGCTTATCCACAACCATATTCCTATCTACATTATGCATTAAATAAACTAGAGATTATAGTGGGGATGTTACATAGACAAAGGAGGAGATCCATACATGATCTTTATTCGAGCATGATTTTATGGGTCTGCTTCAGCTTGGAGGTATAGCGAGTTGATAGGAGGGTTCGTGGAGCTTCTGAGTGAGGCACCCATACTTCTACATGTCATGTTATCTAGAGGTAGTCTTTGGGGTTTCTTGGAGGCTGCGTGGGCTTTCTTGGAGTATCATGGAAATTAGAGGGGCTGCGAGATCTCTTGGGGGAGTTGTGTCCCATTTATTTGTTGGCCGTGTGATTGAGGGGAGCCATGGAGGCTTATTGAGAGTCAATTTTCCTTGTGGCAACACTGAGAGGAGGGCTCATGAGGTTTTGCAGGCCGTGTGGCCATCCCTTGGTGCAAGGAGGTTTGAATGGAGATGGACAAAAACATCTTTGTGGGGTTTTGGAGGCTTGGATAGCCATTGGAGAGGGACACACCTCTACTAGAGGAGGCATTGGCCTGGTTATAGGTTTTGGTTTGTCTTTTTGTGTGTTTCATTAATGTAGTGTTGTTGTTATAACAACCAATATAGATTGTATCGTTGTTGGGATTTCCATCCATAATAAAATTCCAACATTGTCTCTTCTATTTCATGTGTATTTTGGATGAAAGAAATATATTTGAAAATATGTCCATTGTGAGAATACACGCAAACTATTTGTGAAAGGTTGTCAATCAACACAAAACATTTGTATGCAAAATATTTGAAAAAACACACTACTAGTAATACATAAATTGATCAGAAAAACTTTAATATCCTAACGTAATTCTATTAAAAATATTATAGCTCCTCAAAACGGGGTGACACATGCAATAACTTTATTGAACATTCATACATGATTTTTTTTTTTCTAACTTATATTATTTAAGAAAAAAAATAACTACTAACACGATTTAGTAAAAAGATCACAACCTCATCATTTCAATTTTTTTTTTTTTCAAATTCTATTTAATTTTTTTATTTCAAAGTTTAAATTTATTAGAGACATTTGTTGCCTAATACCAATTAGATTTACTTTCACTCGGTGGCATTTACGTGGTCCTTATTAGTGAAGAAATGAGATTTAAGAAATGTTATGCCTTTTCGAATTCCAATGTGAAAGGGATTTGTATACATTTACTTTGAAAGTAAACCTTATTATTGTATTTGTACATGTGTACAAATTTTTTTGGTGTTCATGGTCCTTTAAGGGTATGTATTTTATGATGATATATAATTAAATAAAAAATTAATATAGATTTAATTTATTTTCGATTAATGTTTAATATTTATTTATAAAATATGTTATTTTATATGTGTACTTTTCTTTTTGGTGTTCATGATCCTTTAAGGGTATGTATTTTATGATGATATATGATTAAATACAAAATTAATATAGATTTAATTTATTTTCGATTAATGTTTCATATTTATTTATAAAATATGTAGGTTCTTTAGGATGTGAAGTTAATAGGTTGTATTAGAATGTTTTAGAATAAGTAAATTTTTTATGAAGACATTATAAATATTTTTTTTCTTTTAAGAATTTGAAATGTTAATTGTTGTTTTTTTTATGTAGGTTATATAAGTAAAGAGGTTAGGAAAAATAATTAATTACAAAGATAGGTTGATACGTGTTAAAGTAAGTTGTAATGACCATAAATATAGTATACTCAGTAAATCTCTAAGCTTAAAAGGGTCAAGAATATTTATAAATGAAGATCTCATTCCCGAAGACCAAGCTAAATTAAAGAAGGAAGTTCAAAAGGTAAAAGAAGCCAGGAAAGAAGGAAAATAGACAATAATTAGAAATCGAAAAGCTATTGTTAGGGATAGAGACCAGAAGGATATTAATAAATAGGAATTTGGGACACTCATGATCTTTTTTTGGAATTGTCGTGGCTTTCCATGGCACAAAGGTCCTATGATAAGTTGGATCCCGAGTGATATTGATATTATTTGTCTAATTGAAACTTGGGAGCATGAGGAGTCTAAGGTCCCTAACATAGAAGGATTTGTCTTGTGGTCAGCATGGAACAAAAAATCCCACCATAGAGGGATAGGAGGCACAGCTTGTTATAAAAGAAAGAACATTTCTCCTCACATTCAACTTCATAAGATTGAGCCTCTCAATCAATACATTTGGATAGAAATTTCAGACACCAATGCTAAGAAGATGTATATAACAATTTGCTATTTTGCACTTATTAATTCTACATTTTATAAGAAAAACAATCTAGATAAAAATTGTCACTATAATAATTTAGAACAAGATATTTATAGTTTGAAAAATGAAGGTAATATCCTCCTTCTAGGAGACTTTAATGCTAGGACTACAACTAAACAAGCTACTCTTTTAAGTATTGATTCAAACCATAATTCTTTATGGCTAGATGATGACCTTGTTTTATCTAATAGCTACAAAATAAGCTTTGAAGACCTAATTGAGAATTTGTTTGGTACTGATTTGGTCAAGCTCTGCATCTCTCAAGACCTAATAATTTGCAATGGAGTAATGAAGTGGCCAAACTCCAACCAAATGACTTGTATCCACGGGTTGAGTGGTAGTGTTGTAGATTATGTGATATCTGATATCCCCGTTTCCAACCAAATAACAACTTTTGACCTTTTAAATGACCATGAGCCCGACTCTAATCATAAACCTTTAACCCTAACTCTAAACTTTTCCATGCACATGAGTGACATTGAAGAGAATTATGATAATCAAAGGAATTTGTGCTTTGACAAAAGTAAAGTTGACATTTTCTTAAAGGATTGAAATAGTAAATTAAATCTCCTAACTTATAAGGACAATATTGAAGAATTCTACCATAATTTTACAACTACCCTTTTCACTTCTATTAACAAGTTCTCTTTCAAGGTGTCCTATAAAAATAATAATAGAACGACCAACCCTTGGTATGATAAATAATGTAAAATTGTTAGGGAAACCAATAGGGATGCTTCTAATGAGTCCTTAAAACTCGATAAGATCAATACGCACAAAGCCCTAATTAAAAGGAAAAAAATGTACTATATCAATAAAAGGCAAGAGCAACTTTCAAAACTATATAAGCTAGATCCTAATAAGTTTTGGAGCTAAATTCTAAACTGCAATACTAAAGAAAATAATAGGATTCCCTTAAAGGACTATAATTCCTACCTTAAAAGTATTTATGAGTTCCCTAATTCCATGGACACCATTCCTATTGTCCTTACAAAGGAAGAAGTTTTTTCTTTAGATGACATAGAGTTCGGGGTTAAGCGACTTGCAAATGGGAAAGCTAAGGACATTGAAGGCTACTAAGATGAAATTTTTAAAATTAGAAGGCCTATCCTTATCCCTTACATACACAAGCTCTTCAATTTAGCAGTCAAACAAGGCTTCCCTAAATCCTAGATGCAAAGGCTCATTGTTCCTATTTTTAAAAATGGGGATAGAAACATTCTCTCTAATTATAGGACCATTATGATTAGCCCGATTTTAGCCAAGCTTTATGGAATTATTTTGGAAAAGAAGATTAGCATTTGGCTAGAAAGTCACCATAAAAGAGATAAAGGCCAAGCCAGGTTTAGGAGATATCATTCAACTGTGGACCATATTTTTACCTTTAGTATCATTGCAGAGGAGTTCCGCAATACTAAAGCCATTCCTTTTTTGTTGTTTTGTTGACTTTAGAAAAATTTTTAACATGGTTCATAGGAAAAAACTTTGGAATAGGTTGGAAGAGATAAAAGTGCCTCTCGAGTTGAGGGTTGCTGCAATAAGTATGTATAAGAACATTATTTCTAAGTTTAAAAACACCGAGGGTTGTTCAAAAGAGATTAACTACAATATTGGAGTCAAACAAGGTTGTCCCTTGCCCCCTACCCTTTTTGGCATATACATTGACAAGTTAGAAGATTGCTTGGAAAAATCAGGTTGTGTTGGCCCTACTCTCACTGGTATAGTCATCAATATTCTTCTTTATGTCGATGATATCGTTCTTATGGCAAGGAGTCCCCATGATCTTGAAAACCAACTAAGAATCCTCAAGGATTTTTGCTCCAATATGGGTATGACTGTTAATACTGATAAGACTAAGGTCGTGATTATTAAATCTAATAAGATCACTTATGATACCTTCGTATACGAAAATAAATATTGGAGGCAGTGACTTCATAAAATTATCTTGTAATTGATATTCATCACAAGCTCAATTGGAATTATAGCATTGAGAAAAATATTATTGGGGGATGGAAATCTTATTATGGGCTTGAAAACAATCGTAAATCAATTGATCTTTGGAGTTGGGATAAGAAGAAACTCCTCTTTGAGACTCTTGTTACACTTTTTATTCTTTATAGATGTGAAATCTGTGGCTATAGTATCTCTCATGAATCTTGGAAAAAGATAGAGAAAATACAAAAGAATTTTATAACCTATAATCTCAAAATTAAAGGAAATACACCCTATCCCATCCTCCTCTTAGAAACAAGCTTCTCCCCCATTGAGAGCATGGCTATGACTATATACTTAATGTATAAGAACAAGTTAAACAACATGGAAGACAAGAGGCTTCCTAAAATTTCTTCAAATTCGAGTTGTAACCACCATCGACTCAAGCGAGGATGGCATACAGATGCCCAGTCTTGGCTAAACTATTGGGGAATCATGGAAGCCACCATTTTGCAGAATAAAGATACTATTAAAAAAAATTATCAAATCAAAATTTAAGGAGAAAATGTGGTGTGATAAAGAGTTAGAGGAAAAAATAAAACTAAGGTATTATAAGGATGTAATCAACCCTATTCTAGAGGATCAAAATTATCTATCTGTTTTTCCAAGTGTAAAGAAAAAAATAAGCATTGCTGAGATAATAACAAATTCTCATGAGATCCATAGTGAAACTGGGCGTTGGTCAATTCCTAAACGCCATGGGATGAAAGAGTGTGTCACCTTTGTGACACTAAGAAGGTTGAAGATGAAAAACACTTTCTCTTATATTGTCAAGCCTATACCCATATTAGATCTCATTTTCGAAATATTTTTCACACTACCAACCTTCCTAACCTCTTAACTCAACAAAAGTATGGTGATCTTGGAAAGCTTCTCTTAATGCTTTTTGAGCATAGAAACAAAATTCTAAAGAATCACAAGTAATCACTTACCTTCTTAAGGTCTGATAAACTAATATATTTTAATCACCTTAAAAAGTAAGTAATCACTTACTTTCTATCATCGTATATATTTTAAAAATTTCTAATTATATTAAAAGTTTTCTAATTAAATTTATAATTTTTTTTAATTATATTAATTTTTTTTAATTAAGTTTTTAATTAAAAACATGGTAAAACTTTAATTTTTTTTATAAATATAAACTCATCTTATTAAAATAATTCTCATTTGTTTTCAATGACAAAACATTATAACTTGCATCCTCACGAATTAATATTATATTAATTTGCATTGCAAATTATTGACTTCATACTTAAACTTTGATAATAAATTTTAAATATAAATATTAAATTTAAGGAAATAAAAAACATGACTTGAAACATTATAACTTGCATTATAACAAATTATTATATAACTTGCATGATAACAAATTATTGTGTAAATGAGCATTGCAAATTATTTACTTCATACATAAACTTTGATAATAAATTTTAAATTTATAGCAAATAAGAAACATGACTTGATAAAAGTAGGAAAGCCACATGGCCGAGGACCACTAAATGTTGGTGTAAAGACGAATTTAATTCAATATATTATATATGCAATTGATAAAAAAAAATGTTTTCTTAAACTCTTTTTAAACGTTTTAGGAAGAACCTAACCAGGCATCATAATAAGATGATAATTAAATAATACATCATCATAATTAAATAATACAATATGGTTATTTTAGATTTTTTTTTTTTTTAATTTTAATTTTATCTTTATCATAGATCATAATCAAATAATATAATATGTTTATTTTATATTTTCTTGTTTTTTTTAATTTTTTTTAATTTTATGTTTATTGACACTTATTTCCCTCATATTCTGGTACTGCTTGGAATATTTCCCTCATGACTTAGTCGAAAGCCGTAGAGATTGCAACACATCTAGAGTCTCTGTTGGGAGATGGTGAAACGTCTATAGGATTGGAATAGGTACAATCCCAACTTGCAAACCTCACCATGCATTTGCAAGACACAACCAAAGTAAAAGTGGGGTGCGAGAATGTCTAATGTACCCTGTTCCGTGCAGAAGGTCACAATCAGAATGAGTGTCTTTCTCTAGGAAATTACATGGCGACTGACGTGCCAAATCCGTTCCCTTTCCTCATCCACTTAAATAATTGTTTGGATTAAAATAAAGGATGAGTTTCACCTGAAGTTTTATACATTTCATAATAACTAGCGTAGATTTATCTTAACTTCAGAGCCATCATGTATCTTAACTTTGGATTTATCACGTGTCAAGAGGGATCAAGTCCTTTCAAGTGAAAACTTATTTTAAATTAAAAAAACTTGAGAAAAAGTTTGCAACCTTGGGGAACTTGATCTAAAATAGATTTTCACTTCAAGGGACTTAATCCCTCTTGACCCATGATATATTTGGAGCTAAGAACTAAGATGGATTTGATTTATGGATGACATTGAAATATCCTTTTTGTTATTAATATTTTTTTGTAAATGCCATGTGTCAACTCCATATTGAGCAGGGAAGGAATTACATTGTAGAAAGCACCCACCAACACAATGATGTGTAAATTTAACAATGGAGAACTACAAAACACCTTAGTCCTTAGCAATGTTAACTTGCATTGCAAACTATTGTCTTGAAAGAAAAATTTTGAAAATAAATTTCAAATATTAAACTTATAACAAACCAAAAAAACATGAATTGACCACCAACCCATTCTCTGCTCAACTTCTCTTCAGCACGAGTAAGACCAAAAGAAGATTTTTTGGCCCACTTTTCTAGGATCATGATTTTTAATGGGAATTCTTTGATTTCTTCAATAAGAAATATAGTCATATGTTCATAGACAACTTCTCTTGTAATAGTAGAGGCTAAATGTTGTCTTTCTTTTTCACCTATGGCTGAGATGATCTTGGTCTTTATTAATTCTATTGCTTCAATGGATTTCCTAGTTTAATCTCGTTCTTTTTCTAATTCTTCTGTAGTCATAGGGGATTTTCCTTTGTTAGATGGTCTTGCAGATATCATTGCTAGAACTGGTTGTTATTCTTCCTTGGTTAACATGTCAGCAAGACAATTCAAATATCCTGGTTTATTTTTAACATCGAAATCAAAATTTTCTAGCCACACAACCCTTTTTTGAATCCTAGTGTGACTATATGTTAGAATCTTTTCAGATTTAAGTATTCCTGGTAAAATATTTAATTATGTTTTGATCAATAATCTAACAATATTAAGAATTAGCTTGAAATGACAATTTAATTTTTTTACAACAAGTAATTCTTTATGACTAGAAGGATAATTAAGTTCCAGTCCTTTGAAAGATCTAGAGGCATATCCACATATCTCTTATTTCCCTTCTGTCTTCTCAACTATAAATCCTCCCCATGCATGACTAGATGCATCTATCTCAATAATATATTGACCTTTTTTTGACGAGAGGGTTATGGAAGGGAGAGTTTTAACCTTTGTTTTAATCCTTTGGACTGATTCAGTCATAACGGTAGTCCATGGAGGTGGTGATTTCTTCAATTTTTGCTGAAGTATGAAGATATCTTCAACTTACCCCTTATAGAATGGTCTAACATAGTTCAAGCAACCTAAGAATATTTGTAATTGAGTTTTATGAGAGTGGATGTCTAGAAACTGATCAAAACTCTTCAAAATGTGTTCTTGCAATAAAATTTTCCCTTTATTAATGTGAAAAGAAAGAAATTCTATATATGCTTTTCCTACTTCCATTTTTGATGTAGAGAGAATTAACCCATGCTGAAAAACAACCTCATCGAATTTTTGCAAGTGTTTTATATGTTCTTGGAGATTTTTTGAAAAAACTAAAATATAATATATATAGATGATCAACCATGAATATTCCCTAAACAAATCTTCCATTCTTTTATGAAATTCCCCTGGGGAATTCTTTAATCCAAATGGAATCACCTTCCATTGGTAATGGCCATGAGGAACCACACATGTGGTTTTGTGGTCATCTTCTGGTATAGTTCCAATCTTGTAAAAACCTTATTTGAGATCAAATTTGTTGAACATCGATTTTCCCTTTATTTTCTGGAGCAAGGAAGCCTTATTTGGTAAAGAATATCTGATGGGTTTTAAGGCCTTGTTAAGAGGTTTGTAATTTACCAAAAGTCTCATTTTACCTCTCTTCTTTTCTGAATGTTTGTTTTCATAGAATGCCCTGCATGTCCATGCACTTTTAGAAGGTTCTATCAAATCTTTCTTTAAAAGATCATGGATTTCTTCTTGGAAGATTTTGATCTCAGAGGGGCTCATAAGTGCAACATAGGCTTTCTGTGGAGAGACTTTTTCCAAAGGATCATACGACAAGGATACAAAATACTTCTCCCTATGCCAAAAGGCATTAGGAGAATCAGAGGTGCAATCCTTAAGGATTTTCTCTTTTATAGGATTTAACACATCTTGGCACATCATAGAATAACATGAAGCTCTTGATAATTTATTCAACTCAGATGCCATAAACGATTCAGACTATTTGGATACTACATCTTTTGTTTTATGGACACATTCAGTAAACAGATAAGTATTTACAATATTTCCATTTATATACATTTTCATGGTCTTTTCCTTTGGATCTAGAGTAAAAGAAGATACAAGTTACATGAAACTAGAACCCAATATACAATCATATATAATACTATCTAAACCATGAAATGATTGCCTAGAAGGATGGTTATTTATTTGTAGAGGGAAATCTTCGGTTTCTCCAAATGTTTCTACATATGAACCATTTATAGACAATCCTCCTTGTGTAGTCTTATGCTAGTAATATTATGGAATTGTTTTTCTTCATAACAAATTTAGCTGACATCCTGAATCTAGAAAGAAATCTAGCTAGTAGGGAGCATGTTCTACAAGACATGACCATACTTAAATGAAGAATCTTGTACCACTACAAGCTTGTAATCCCAATAAGAACTCTATTTCTTCTGGTTCTTATTTTACAACCGTTTCTTCTTCTTGAATTTGTACTTTCTTTTTACACCCCTTTCTAGACAAAGAGACTCTTTCTGCCTCTTCAAGCAATTTTGAATATTCTTCATCTGAAGAATTATCTGCTTCTATTCTGACAGTTTCAAGGATGGAATTAAGTTCTTTGTGTAACATCCCCACTATAATTCCCAGTTTAATTAATGTTTATGTAGATATAATGTGTGGCTACGACCTAAGAGATGTAATATGTGAAATATATTTCTATGTTTTAATAATAAAACGTGATGCTAGCTGCTAAGGGGACATGGAAAAGAGATGAGGGATGAATTAATCCACAAGAGAGGGGGGTGTCTAAGATAATGGCCAAGAGGGGTCCAAGGGGGAAATACCCATGTATATTAATTTAACCAATTTTCCTAAATTTGCTAATCCTTCCAATTTCTAATTGAGTGTTCCCAAAGCCAATCATTGAATACATGTAAGAGGGTGGGTGTGAGTGGTCACATCCCAAATTTATTGGGAACATAGGGGGTTGAGTACAATAATCTTGGGGAAGAGTGTGAGTCAAGAAAGGAAAGCCAAAGAGAGAAAATTTGTATGGGTTAGAAGAACAAGTTTTACACGTTGAGTTTTAATGCATGAGGAGCAAGTAGAGAGAAAGAAAGTGATTTTGGAGTTGGTGTATCCATGGAGAGAAAATTCTAGAGCATACTGGAGCGTAATTGGAGTGAATTGGAGCTGAAAAACTGAAGAGATAGGTTGTCAGGCCTGAAGAGTGAACTCCTGTGTGAGTTGCACTAAAACAACAAGTGTTTGTTGTTGGTTTGCTAATAGTTTTCCTTGCATCAATTTCCCTTGAGTTCCTAGTTGCCTGTGCTAGAGAGACCCTGATAAATGAATGGGACACCCAAGGGACTGAGATAAATGAAGGGTTGGACATGGAAAGAGGAAAGGAGTTGAAGGAAAATCAGGATAACTGTAGGAGAATATTAGTTGGGTTGTGAGTTTTATGAGTTGTGAGTGGACTGTGAGAGACCACCCTCTTTTTTGGGGGTGAATGGATGTTGATATTTGGAATAGTTAATCTATGGTTGGGTGGAACACCCGTGCCAAGCAACTGGTTTCACAACTCTTGTTTAAAGATAAATGTTTTATCTTGTTGTTGTGTTATTTACATGTGTTATTATTGTGCATGGACTCTGTGTATTTGAGAATGATTTATATGCTGTTGTGTGAATGATTAAGCTACATTCATGTTAATTTTGTATTCTTAGATGCATCTATTTTATGGTTATAGAAAATAGCTAAATATTTTTTAAATTCGTAGCTGTAAGCTACATGAAATTGGCTAACAGTAAAAGAATCAATTTAGTTAGCAACATTTTCGTTTTTATGTTTATTCCACACTGTAATGTCCCTCAGTTGGGAAAGGGGACGTTACATTAAGGTATCTGAGCTTCTAATTCAAACACTAGACTTGTATGGGCTCAAACTAGAGCGAATTGGTGAAATTTGTTGTTGCATATTTTGTTTGTGACCGATTTGGTAAAAAACAAAGAATTTAGAGAGAAATCCCCAAATCTGTGGGAAAAATATGAGTTTGAATGACTCTAGATGGTTTAACAATGTTAATGGAGTAGATCGGTGAAGTTGTAGATGAAAATTTGACTTGGAATGGTCAAAATTCGAGTTTTAATGGCTGCATGCAGAGTTATAGCTCGTGGATCGACGACCGAGATCTCATTTGAACTCAAAATCGGCAACTGAGATTCATCATGATAAATTTAAAAGTTCCTAAGGATTCAACCATTTAAAAGGTTGATGAGATAAATGACTAGGATTAAATTGGGGGTTCGTGGAACAAAAGGGAACAATGGTCTAGATCAACTAGAGAAAATTCGATATTTCTCTAAGTGTTAAACTTCACCAAGAGAAATCATCGACGAACGAAATGACGAACAGTTTGAGTCGGCCATAAGACATCTCTGATCGTCGATGGCCGACGGTCGGGAGTTGGCCAAATCCGACGAAGTACTTTCAATTGTTGAACAAAAATTGTCGATGGCCGATGGGTCAATGGTTGGGGGTCGACTGATTTTGACGAAGTATTTTGAATCAGGAAAGAGAAGTCATCGATGACCAACGCGTCGATGGTTGGGCGTTGTCCAATTTATAAAAGTGTTTGGTCATTCAAGAGAATCAAACGATGGCGGGTGGAGAATATAGGATGATGATGTCATCATACATGTGTCATGCCATATCAAAATCCACGTGTCATGCCACATCACCCAATTTGACACCTCAGGATGATGTTTCATTCCACATCAACATCCATGTGTCATGCTGCATCAACAATTGCCACGTCAACCAACATAAGTGGCCAATGGTCAATGGCCATGTTGACCAATTTTTGGAAAGTGTTTGAAATTCATCGAAGGTTATTGATATTCGATTGTCGATGGTCGGACATCGTCCAAAGTTGTTAAGAGTTCCATTCGCCAACGAATATCATCGACAACCAATGACTAGCTCGACCAGGTTGGAGTTGTGTGCAAGTCAGTCGTTGGGGAGTTGGGTTGATGGCCGACGGTCAGATCGATAGTTTGGGGAAGTTTTGTGTGCACCAAAGGAGAGTTTTAGTCGCTAATGGCCAATAGAGAGTAGATAAATGGTCCAGATTGCTTCCGACCTGATATCGACAACGAAAATTGCATGTTTTAAAAAAAAACAAAACAAAGTCTAGAGCCATTTTCTTATTTTGTCCGTAACTAGAGAAAATTACAATAGATTTGGATGAAAATTATGTTTTTTGTCTGCATATAAGAGGTCTACAAAACCATGAGAGAGGACCCTTGTCCAATTCTTCTTGGATTTGCAAGAAATTGCAAAATAGTGTTTTTTAAAGATTTGGGTCCAGATCATTGACAAAAGTATAGATTAAGCCAAAAATATTGGGGAGAGTCCAAAACAAAGGAATATATATAACCCATGAAGGAAATGAATAAATCTTATGGGTATTGGAATGGGGACAATGAAATAGGCCAAAATCCACTATTCTGGGCCACTTTTTGGGGATTTTTGAGATTTTCAGAGAAGGAAAAGTGACCCTAGGTCACAAAACTGGAAAATTTTATTTAGTCAAATTCATATACACTCATCAAGACAAAAAAATTTGGTTTTTTGAAAGTTTTCTAGAAGTGTACATATTGAGAGATAACCAGTTCTACTAAAAATTCTAAGTCTAGGAGTGAAAAAGGACAAAGTTACAGATTCTAGATTGTTGTATTTTTTGACTAGGACATCAGATTGAACTTACGAGAGTTGTTATTAATTCCATGTTGTTATTATTATCTATGTCTAACACAAAAATTTATCTAGTTCCTGGCATATGTTTTCTACAATTGGCAGAAGTTGACATTTCAATAAAATTGCACCAATAGAGAAAATGCACAAAAAGTGGTGAAAATGGATTTTTCAAGAAGCCATAACTTTCATCTCAAAGATCAGATTGGGGCACGAGTACAACTATTGGAAATATATTTTATATATGAATTCATCTAGGGAATCATAGTGTGAATTTATGCAATGTTTCCTTCATAACTTGATGATGAAACAACATGTATTCTAATTAATGAAATGTTTTACAATACACATGTTCTAAGAATAATTATTGCATGCACATTTATTGAAGAATTAGAGGTATAGAAAGAAAATTTAGTTCTTATATGAGGACTATAGTTATGGAATATGCTCAAGGATCTTACAACCATGAGGAAGAGATTAGAGGTCTGCATGTCAACATGGGGAATATTGAGACAGAGTCAAATGGAAGAAGAGATAGGAAAGAGCTTGTCACTATGAGAAGTATGCATAGGGAAGTGCAGAGCTACAAGGATGATAATGAAAGGATTATGAAGGCTCAGGAAGAGATACTTCATAGCTTAAATATGTCTCATAAGAAAGTTAACAAATATTCTGGCACCAAGCAAGAAACTAGTGCTAGACAAGTATCAACATCTAGATTCCATAGAAAAAGGGATGATCATGGAAATGATAGGCAGTCAAGAAGAATTAAGAGGAAAAATCATTCTCCAAGGTAGTACACTAGACTAACTTGTGCAATCTCAGGTCCATGGAGAAACCCAAGTGTGTCTCCTATTCGGAGGAAAAGAAGAAGGTATGAGGCAGACATCTTGCAAGCTGAACTTAGGAAAATCAAGCCACCTTCTTTCAATGGTGAACACTAGAAGGGTGAAGAGGCCGAGGCTTGGCTATTGGAAATGAAGAAATATTTCCAGTTGCATGATTACCCATCCTGGGTAGAAGCTAGAATTTCCACCTACCACTTGCAAGGAAAGACAACCATGTGGTGGGATCAACTTAAGAAAGACAATAACCTTGATGAGAAGATGATCTCATGGAGGTAGTTCAAATTATACTTCCAAGAGAAATATGTGTCCGAGCATTACTATGACATAAAGATGAAAGATTTCTTTGAACTCAAGTTGGGAACCATGAAAATGGAGGAATATGAGAAGTGATTCTTTGAATTGTTAAAGTATGTTGACTTCATCATGGATGAGAAGGTCAAAATACAAAGGTTTCTAAGTGGGTTACCCTCCTTCTATAGTGACAAGATTAAATATAATAACCCCGAGACCTTGGAGGAAACCATAAGGAGATCAAGACACATTTATGAGAAACGAAAAGGAAGGTCTGTTTTCCAAAAGGCTTGGAATGACAGGATGAAAGGGAAAAAGGATCAAAGGTAGAAAGGTTCTAAGCCACCTTTTTTCATAAATAACTCCCAAGAAAATCAACAAATCCAGGTAGCCCAATATGAGCAGAAGAATGCAAAGTCATTTGGGAAAAGACTAAGGAAACAAATTGTTCAATGCTGGGGATGTGAGGGAAATAACTTATATAGGGACTCCCCTCACAAAGGAGAAAGAATGAAGTCTGTACACAACATTCATGAGGATAAAACAATGAAATAAATGGGAGGAAGCATACTGAGGATTTATGTAGCCTTGGACAACAATTAGGAAGAGTATCAATCCCCCATGATCGATGTGGAAGGTAAGATTGACAAATAACCCATAACAATTTTGATTGATTCTGGAGCTAGCCATAGTTACATAAATGCTAACATTGTTGAAATATTTCACTTGCAAAGAAGTAAGCATAATAAATCTTGGTTAGTTCAATTATCCACGGGGGCTAAGAGAAAAATCAATGAGTTGGTTAAAGATTGCCCGATAGACATGAATGGACTTAGCATAAAGGTAGATGTAAACATCATACCGTTGGGTTCATATGACTGTTTAAGGGGCATGGATTGGTTGGAAAAACATCATTTTGTCCTATACTGTTACAACAAGAAAATCACATGTCTTGATGAGGAAGGGTAGCAAGGCAAGAGTCAAGGCATTCCAAGAGTTGTAGCTATTAGAGAGATTTCGTCTATGTAGTTGAAGAAGAGATTCATGAAGGGATGTCAGGTGTTTGTAGCCCATATGGAGGAGTAAGCCAAAGGAAAAGTGGAAAGCATTGAAGACCATTCGGTCTTGAGGGATTTTGAAGATATTTTTAGAGAAATTCCATGATTTCCACCAAATAGAGACATTAATTTCTCTATTGATTTGGTGCTAGGAGCTGCCCCAGTGTCTAAGAAACCTTACATAATGGGAATACAAGAACTAAAAGAGTTACATATGTAGATTGAAGAACTTTTGAATAAGGGGTATATACACCCAAGTCTATTTCCTTGGGGAGCCATGGTTCTTTTTGTGAATAAGAAGGATGGAACCTTAAGGCTGTGTATTGATTTCAAACAACTTAATAAGCTTACCATAAATAATAAGTATTCGTTTCCAAGAATTGATGATTTGTTTAATCAGATGAAAGGTGCGAGAATATTTTCGAAGATTGAATTGAGATCATGCTATCATCATGTAAGGATAAAGGAAGAATACATTGATAAGACAACATTCAAAACAAGATATGGGCATTATGAATTCACGGTAGTGCCATTTAGGCTTTCAAATTCCCCAACAATATTTATGTGTTTGATGAATGGAGTGTTTAGGGAGTACCTGGAAAAGTTTGTAATTGTGTTCCTGGATGATATACTAATCTATTCTAAGTCGGAAGAGGAACATGAGAAACATTTAATAATGATATTGCAAGTTTTAAGAGAGCATAAATTGTATGCTAAGACATGTAAGTGCACCTTTTACCAAAAGAAGATTCACTACTTGGAGAATATAATTTCAATAGTAGGGACATAATTTGATCATGAGAAGATAGAGG
Source organism: Picea engelmannii (assembly GCA_009831015.1). Classification (NCBI taxonomy): domain Eukaryota; kingdom Viridiplantae; phylum Streptophyta; class Pinopsida; order Pinales; family Pinaceae; genus Picea; species Picea engelmannii. The sequence continues at coordinate 165,303 of ML781191.1, read as the reverse complement.
CCAAGAGATGGACAAGAGACGAGAGATGAATTAATCCACAGTAGAGGGGAGTGTCTAGAATAATGGCCAAGAGGGGTTCAAGAGGGAAATACCCATGTATATTAATTTAACCCATTTTCCTAAATTTGCTAAATGTATATGAACCTTCCAATTTATGATTGAGTGTTCCCAAAGCCAATCATTGAATACATGTAAGAGGGTGGGTGTGAGTGATCATATCCCAAAGTTATTGGGCACATGGGGGTTGAGTACAATCAGCTTGAGGAAGAGTGAGAGTCAAGAAAGGCAAGCCAAAGAGAGGAAATTTGTATGGGTTGGAAGGACATTTTTTACACATTGAGTTTTAGTGCATGAGGAGCAAGCAGAAAGCAATAAAGAGAGTTTGGAGCTAGTGCATACATGGAGAGATAATTATAGAGCATGATGGAGCATAATTGGAGCGAATTAGAGATGGAAAATTGAAAATTCAGGTTGTCAGGCCTGAAGAGTGAACTCATGTGTGAGTTTCACTAAAACAACAAGTGTTTGTTGTTGGTTTGCTGATAGTTTTCCTAGTAGCAATTTCCCTTGAGTTCCCAACTGAGAGATTCATATATTCCTATGCTAGAGAGACTGTGATAAGCGAATGGGATGCCCGAGGGATTGACATCAATGAAGGGGTATATTACTTAGGTTGGAAAGGGAAAGAGGAATAGAGATGGTGGATAATCGGGATAGCTGTAGGACAATATCGGGTGGGTTGTGAGTTTTATGAGCTGTGAGTGGACTGTGAGAGACCACCCTCTTTTTTGGATTGCTAGCTTCATCTCGAGGGTGATTGGCTATTGAGATTTGGAACAATCAGTTTATGGTTGGGTGGAACGTCCATCCCAAACAACTGGTTGCAAAACTCTTGTTTAAAAATAAGTGTTTTATCTTGTTGTTGTGTTGTTTACATGTCTCATTGATGTGCATGGACTCTTTGTATTTGAGAATTATTTATATGTTGATGTGTGAATGATTAAGCAACATTCATTTTAATTTGGTATGATTATATGCATCTATTTTATGGTTATAGACAAAAACTAAATATGTTTTAAATTTGTAGTTGTAAGATACAAGAAATCAACTAGCTGTAAAATAATTAATTTAGTTAGCAAAAATTTCATTTTTATGTTTATTACACACCATAATGTCCCTCGGTTGGGACAAGGGACATTAAACTTTGATTTTTTTCTGTTGCTAATCTTATGATAGCTTGTTGTTCTCTAATTTTTGTTATCACTATTAATTCTTTGTCTTTCCTAAACTGTTGTCTATCACTGTGACTATCATGATGTTGGGTGTATAACTCAATGGGATAATAATAACTGGAACTACTTTTTTTGGAAAGATATGAAATCTTTTTCTACCTTGGTATGGCTGGAGGTCTAGCTAGTCTTCTAAAAAAACTATATCTTTCTTTCTTAAGCTATATTCTGGAAACATATTTCCAAACTGATGTTTCTTCTAATGACTTTTCAATATCTGCAAGTCTTGCTTCTAGATTTTGTGTAGACATCATACATAAGTCATACCGTGGCTTGTTATCTCCCCCCCAATTTAGTGGATCAAGAGCAGTATGATATCCCGAGTCACTAAATTTTGAATCAATATCAGGAAGAGAGTCACTACTAGAGAATTATGATGGGTCCAAATATCTAATTTCTCCTTCTGGGCAATTTGAAAGAGAGAAAAAACAAAGATCCCACCATTCATGCTCAATATCTTCCATGAATAAAGATGACAACCTGGGTTTTTTGTTTTTGTTACGAAATTCATTGGCCCAATGCCCTGGTTTTTAGAAATTATAACAGACGATATTCTTAGAAGGGGTTTTCTTTTCTTTAGATAGGGAATCTTACGATGCTTGAGACTATATATTTTTTCATATTTCTTCTTGTCTGGAGTCCATCTGGACTTGAAAATATGGAAATTTCCTTTCCCCTTGCAATGACATTTAGAATATTTAATAGTTTGGTGTGCTTTGTTGAAATCACTGTATCCCCATTTAGGCATATCTCCTACTTCTATGCATAGAGAAGGAGTGAACATGTGCTACTGCTTAAAGTGTTTGAAATCTTTAGTCACCCTTTTTGAAAGACAATGTTCTTGGATGCAAATATTTATATGATTGTTTATCATTGCTAAAGACATATCTATGGTATTAATATTTTTATCTTTGAAATACTTCTCTACTGCATCAGGTAGAGCACCAGGAAAGCCACATACATAATATTTGATATATGTTGGGTCGTTCATAGGACCTGAATGGATTAGAAATGTTAACATATAACAATAATATTCTTTATGGTATGATAAATTCCATAGTCTTTGGCTCATTAATAGGGAAGGAATATGTTATGCATCAACACCATTTGGGGATCCATAAAACTGGCTACTGAGGGATTCTATCAAGTCAGAATCAACAACAGGAGAATGGAATATTTCTTCTTTGGTTTATGTTGGTAGCCATTTCCACCAGTCCCATTCTAAACTAGTGAATATATAAGTAATTAAAGTTTCTAAATATCTAGCAATCATAGTATCATCTTAGGCTCTTTTGGCAGTAGCCCAATTCCCAAGTAATTGAAAAGTGTCTTTTAATTCTTCTCGGTTTTGGTATCCTATGTTTTCTTATGGGATGGTCTGACATTGAGTTGACAACTTTATTTAGACCTTAGATTGCAATGGCTGAAATACTAGCACCCTTGGTCTGAGATGAGGAAGGCACATTGCTTTGGAACATTGGGGTGTCCCCATCTTGGTCAGGTTCATTTTTTATAGACAAAACTTGAATATATGCTTCTTTATTAGGTGCTTTTAAGGCTTGAGGTCATTTCTTCATCACATAAAATTTAGAATAGATATACTCTAATGCATGTTCCATCCTAGTGTGGGAAGCTCCAAAATCCCAGACAAGTATAAGATCAAGAGTATCTAACATGTCTAGGGACTTGTTCCACTTATGTCCTTTATTGCTTTGGGGGATTCCTTCTTAGAAAATTCTTCTTAGAATGCATAATTTATGCTAGGATTCTTAGTTTATTTCTGAATATCATGGATTAAAAAAAATAATTTATCTAATAGATCAAGCCTAAAACCTATTTTACCAGGTGCATTTTTTAAAGCAGTTATATATGTCAAAACATTGGAAACTACATCTAGTTTCTCAGAGATGTCTTTGATTTCTCTCTTTTTTTCTTTGCAATATTCTATAATCTTCAAAATATCTCCATGGAGATTAGCAATGTTCAACCCTGTGAGTTGTAATTGAAAATTTTCCCAATTCAACAATTTACATTCATCATTAACTATGTCATTTTGGGCTGATGATTTTCCAACTATATTATTTGTCTGAAACTTGATGCTGGGATATTTTTTATAGGGATAAAATATTCTTCACATATGGGATGTCTTTTAGTACTCCCACTTCCTTCTCTAGGCAATGAGAACATCATTAAATCAACTTTTGGTATTCTCATGGATCTTTGTCCATGAAGGTTATTAATTTTTTTTTGACAAGCTATGCATTCAAGATGATTACCTAAATGGCTGGTTTCTATTTTTTCTTCTGTTTTCCTAGGTTGTGAATATTTTCCATAAGTATGTTAGATGCCATTATGGGATTAGTATAACTCAGGGGTTTTAAATGAAATATATCTTTACATCATCTTAATGGGAATGGGTTTCTTGCTGTTTTGTTGGGTCAATTTCTATTGAAACATATGTTGTATAAACCCATCATACTTATGTTCCGAAGAGGTTGGATATGAGATACCTTTCCAGTCAAAGGTTACATGCTGAGAATTCTTTGAGGTATATTTTTCCACTACACTATGCATGCGTGAAGTGGTTAAAACATTTTTCTTTAGAGGCATCAAGGTATCATTATTAAATATGACAAATTCCATGCAATTAATTTGTAGGATACGAGAGCATGAAGTCATATCAAATCCATTTAGAAGGATATAATCTTTCAGAAGGTCATATATATAAGGATCATCTAGGTGTTACACATTATTTTCGTCATCCCTATGATTTTTAATGATGTAAACCTATCTGTTGCCTTCAGAGGGGTTAGTGGCCTAAGTTCCTAAAGAGAGAAGAGAGAAGAACTTCTCCTGAGAAAAGAAGTTGCATTTTCCTATGTAAAAACCTTATAAAAAAGGATGTTTGCAGGTTGCTATATAGGCAGGGTGCGAGAATGACCAATTCTCGCAGGTTTCACTATAGCCAGGGTGTGAACAGTTCGCAGGTTGCACTATATCTAGGGTGCGAGAATGCCAGCACGTGGGAAAAACGAGCGTTTTCTCGAATCTTCTAGAAGGAGAAAACTTCCATGGTGAGGTGGCATACGAATGGTTTGGATCTTACTCGCTTTCATGATTTAGGGGGATCATCCTAACCTCCTCACCTTATCCTCTTTAACTTATAAAAGGAGAGGAGCTCTCATGGAGAAGGGGTTCTTTGGCTTGGAATTATTAGCTTGATTAGAGTGGCTTTGAGATTTTCTTTGTCAAGATAGATTGTGAGTAGCTATCAGATCTATGGTTTCAGAATCCTTGGAGCAAGAAGTTTGTGGGGAACGAAGGACAGTAGGAAGGGACCTTATGACATCAAGGCAATGGTTGTAATATCTCTTTCACATTTAATATGATACAGTAATATATTTCTTTCTCATAAAGTTAGATCTACTTTATTACATAAATCCTTGATCATATGTATAGATTAGCTATTGGATATATTATTTTCTTTCACTTTGGTTGGTTTGTGCTGTTTTGATCTTGACCACACAAGAGTGCTGGAGCGAAGCAAGGAACAACAGAGACCAAGGAAGCGATTACAAGGTACATATCTTCTTCTCACTTCCAATTTAATTCAATAGTTTTATCTAGGGAAAGCTGTACATTCTGTCCTATTTTGTTCTAGATCCAGATGGATCTAGGGAGATCGGTTTGTGTCCGCACTTACGGATTTATCCAATAACACTAGGAAAAATTCATACTTAGGATAAATGGTTGCAAAAGTAGGTCCATTAGAGAGAGGAGACTGAAATACACCAATCAAGGCATCAAAAAATTGGTTATGACTGATACCAATAACACATCAAAGGGAAGATATTAGAAGGTATGGTCGGACCGAAGGATTCAATCCAAGTTTTATAGCTCCAAAATGGACATATAAGTAACATTGTTTTTTATCCCAATCAATTAAACTCTTATCAAGAAGATTGATATGTATCAGGTCTTGAACATAGGTAAAAGGAATGTTTACCAAATGAAATTTGATAAAGGAATGGTAAATATAGTGCCACCATTTAATTTTATAAACATTTTGAGGTTTTATGGGAGGCAACTCCCAATGTTCATAATAATTTGGTTCTATAATAGAAATATGACTTGATCCATAAGATAAAGAAGTGGCTAGGGATGATGTTCGTTTGTCTCTTAAAGAAGTAAAGGAATATGTGTTATCTGTTGAAATCTCAATGAGGTTAAGGACATATAATGATGGGTCCATTTTCTGTGAAATAAATGAGAGACTTATGTAACAAGTTATCCTAAGGGTAGAACAAAAAGAGTGAAAATTCTTGTGGAATGGCTAGCCTAACACAATGCCTATCGTCGACTTTTATAAATGGCACTTATGTCTCACATCCAATCTTTCTCATTGACCCAAGTTCTTCAATAAAATCCTCATACAAATATATATATGCACATTCTTGATCCCATTACATATATCATATAAAGAACATAACTTCAAAATCCTCATAATTTAGAAGAACAAAGAAACATACTTAAGGAGATTATAACCACTGCAATACTGAAAGATTTAATTATGGTAGATGCAAAAAAATTTACAAAGTCTCTTGGTTGATACAAATTATGTCAGGATCTCAACCTTCTTCGATACAGACTCAAATAATTGACGTAGAATCTAACTTCTAAACATACAGACTCACAATTTTCATCACATAGTCTTTTCTAATCTCTGGTNAGAGAGAGAGAGAGAGAGAGAGAGAATACTTCGAATATACATAAACTCTCTAACTTGTAGACTGAGCTCAATTTCTGGTCACCTTAGATCACTTAAGAGTGTGGAGGGAGAGCATACTCTATCTAAGGATGCTAGTATTTCAACCATTGGAATCGAAGGGATAAATAAAGTTGTCAGTTCAATTATAGACTATCCCATAATCAACATAGGATGAAAAAACCCAGAATAATTAAAAGACATTTTTCAGTTTCTTGGGAATTGGGATACTTCCAAAAGGACCTCAGATGTAATATCCTTGACCCAAATTATTAATTCTTCCTATGTGAAAATGATATTAAACCCTTGAAATAATTTCCTCAATGAGGAATATTATCAAACACATGGAAGGCACACACAAATAGAGAAAAATAATATGAAATCTTATTACAAATGAGAACAACAATAGAAATATCTCTAGTGGCTGTAAAAATAGCTGCAAAAGAAGACTAAAAATATAAACTATTGGTTGCTAGGAAGCTACACAATCTGCTACAAAACACACAAGGAAACCTAGTATGATGCCAACATATAAACCAAGGATCTCCAAGCCTCCCACTACTCTGCTCCAGTATACTTCAAGATATTCAAAAAATACCACAAGAAAAAGACTCCAAATGAACTCTCCTTTGTTTATATAGGGTGAGTATTGCACCACCGAAACTAAACCCACACCGTAATGGTTTTTCCCAAATCTCCAACGAAAACGATGGCCACAAGAGCACTCAATACATATCAAATAGTAATTCCTAAAGAGGTAGGATCCCCTTATGTTTATTCTTCTTCTCCATTACTTCTAGATCTTCCTTCTTGACCAAATGAAAACCTCACTTGATTAAAATATAATTATTTATTTTATTTAATATCTCTATAGGCTATGATACTTTGAATCCCTTTTTTCTTTGTTGAATATAGCCTACATGAGTCAATTAGGCTAATGAGTCATCAATTGGAGGGGGATATCACAGTCCTCCCTTCCCAAAAATAATTTTCCTCAAGCAATTTTAGGTTAGGGTGCTGTAAAATCTGTTCACCTTCGCATGTAGCATCTTCTATAGGAAACCCCTTCCATATGGCTAGGTACTCTTGAATAACCTTGCTTCTTAGTATCCATTACCGTACATCAAAAATCCTTTTATATTCCAAAACCAATTGTCCTTCCTCATCTAACGAAGGAAGATCTGTTGAAGTGGTGACATGTTGGCCTAATACCTTTTTGAGGCATGACACATGGAATGTGTTGTGGAATATGCTTTCCTCTGGAAACTCCAACTCATATGCCACCTCTCCAACTCTCATGATCACTCTATAGGGGCCGTAAAAATGATGTTTCAACTTCACTGCACCACTCTTCTTCATTGAACATTGTCGGTAAGGAGGTAGCCTAAGAAATACTAGGTCCCTGACCTCAAAACTGTGCTCCACCTGATGCCTATATGCATACACGTTCTGTTGGTTTTTAGGAACCTGCAAATTCTCCTTTAGGGTCCTCAAGATGTCTTGACTTTCCTACAACCAGTCTTTGGCCTTGGGTGCCCTGCTCTCTCCAAATTCCAAATCTACAAATGATGGGGAATCAAAGACATACAACACCTTGAATGGACCCATCCCGATGGACATGTGACAAGTGGTGTTTTAACAATGCTCCCCAAGATGCAACCATTTTATCCATGCTCGTTGTTTTCCTGAAACATAGTTCCTTAGGTACCCTTTGTTGGAGTTACTTCACACACACCTAGGATTTATTTTTCCTAAGGTTTTTCCTTGTTTATTAGTCATAATTAGTCATTATCCAGTCTCCTATATTTTAGGGGAGAATATTCCACTTGGAGAATATTCTCCTTCAGTTGACACTTTCGTCACCATGCAACATTGGGATCATCACCAACTAATGCACACTTGCCTTGGGATCATCACTAGACTGGCACATTACCCTTGATTCCCTGATATACTCCTCACTACTCTCTGTTTAGTTAGTTAACTGAAGATTAGTTGACTAGTTAACTCAACTAGGTGGTAGTTGACTCCCGTAACTACCTGAGAGACTAGACTAGGTGGCAGTTCACTCCCGTAACTGCTGGTGTGTGTCCAGATCACTCTAGACCACCACTACGGTGCATTGGTTCTCCTCCAATGCGCACTCATTGATTTATACAGAGTATATCATGTGTAAATTATTCATTATTCATAACGGTTAATGGGAATTCTTCCATTCTTTCTCTCCTTCTTCTTCTTTCTCAAATTCTCTTTGCAAATGTGTGTATTATTTTTTAGCTAGATCTATTTTGTGCAGGTTCAAAACATTTACACCCTTCTACCCATTTATTCACTATCTCAATCTGTCTATCTATCTGGGGGTGGTAGATAGTACTAGGTGTCAACTCCATCCCAAATAAATTGAATAGCTTCTGCCAAAACACATTGAGAAACCTGGTATCCTGGTCATTGACTATATTCCTTGGAAGACCATGGAGTATGAACAGTTCCCTGAAGAAGAGATATGCCACCTGAGATGCATTGTATTATGAAGGAATGACAAAACAATGTGCATATCTGGTTGTTTACCACCACATAAATATAGTCCCTACCCTGGAATTTTGGTAACCCTGTAATGAAATCCATGGAAATGCTCTCCCATTTCCTCTATGGAATAGGTATTGGTTGGAGTAAACTTGCCAAGTTTTTCATTTTTGACTTGTTCTACTAACAAGTCTTGCACTCCCTCATGTACCGTAGTACATCCTCCTTGAGACCCATCCATGATAATCTCTCTCTCACATGTCTATCAGTCTTCAAGTACCTTGGCTGGACGGCTAAAGGGGCATCATGAACTTCCCTCAAGATCTTATCCTTGAGCATGAATTCAAGGAAAAGATAGATCCTCTCATTGTAGTAGATGATATCATCCACTACTGTGTATCTATCATCCTAGTTGGTACCTTCCATCAACTCACAAGAAAATGTCTTTTTGGAATATTCCACCAAGATGGTAGACTTCCAATCTGTTGAGACGTCGAAAAGGGAAAAGAATGAAGGCCTCCTGGAAAGGGCATCATAAACTAAATTGTTCTTTCCCTTAACACATTCAATATCAAAGTCACATATTGTAACTTACTCACCCAGTTATATTGTCTTTCGATCAAATCCTTTTGCTCCATAAATTATTTCAATCTATTGTGGTCGGTCCTCACTACAAAACGTCCTCCCACTAGGTACTGTCGAAATTTGGCTAGTGCATGCATAATAGCCAACATTTCCTTATCATAGATAGAGTAAATCCTTTCTAGTTCCCTCAACTTCCTGCTCTCAAAATCTATGGGATGATGCTTTTTCATCAGTACCGCTCCTATCCCTTCTTCGGATGCATCACACTCTAGTACAAATGGCTGAGCGAAATTTGGGAGTGCAAGTCCCGAGAAATTACTCATTACCTTCTTCATTCAATCAAATTCTTTTTGTTCTTCCTCATTCCACCTAAATTCTCCCTTTTTGGTTAGACCTGTTAGCAGTGCCCCAAGTTGTGAAAACCCTTTAAAAAATTGTCTGTAATAGCTGCATATCCCAAAGAATCCTCTCACACTACTACATATGACCAAATTTGCCACGATTTTTCATTGCTATTGCCACACATATCTGTCGCAATTTCCACGAAAGCAAAGACTATTTTTCGTGGAACTTTTTTCGTCGCAATATCCACGAACCAGTTTTTCATGGAAATAACGACGACATAAGGCCGCCACGTGTCATCATCCTTAAGATAAGTTTACCTTGAAAAGCATGGCAATAGCGACGAAACATCATTGCAATAGGGACAAAAAACCATGCAAAATTAAATAACTGACCAACAACTTACGACGCAGATTCCATATGTGCGATGGAAAAGCGTGGAAAGTTGCGATGAACTTTTGTCGCTATAGCGACAAAAATCCTTGACTCACCAACATTTTGCGATGCATATGCTATATGTGTAATGGAAATGCGTGGAACATTGCGACGCATTTTTGTCGCTATTGCTGCGAAAAGCCTTGGTAGAGTAAAAATCATTTTGGTATTGCGACCAACTTTCACCGCTTTTTCCATGAAAATTCTTGTACAGTAAAAATGTTTGTGACGAACTTTCGTCACTATTTCCACGCCTCCTATAGGTTTAAAAAAAAAAAATCTACATGAGAATCTACATGAAGAGTTGGAAATAGTTGTAGAGAAGCAAATTTGTATGGTTGATAAGCTAGTCCCTTACACTACTAGAATTGAGAGATAGCTATTGGCTAACCATTGTAGCCACCCTATGATATATTTGTATAAACCTCACCTACTTGATAATGATGATTCTTGGCAAATTTTCTATGATGATAGGGATATTTGTTGCTTTTTTCTTATTGAGAGCAAGTTGATACTCTAATGTCATTTTCATAGACAAAAAAAAGTTTCGCAAGGGCTTACTACCTATGGATAATTCCTTTTCCCTAAGTGATGTTGGGAGTTAGAACACATCCTTCGAAGAGGCTTCAAAGAGAAAGGTATCATACACTATCCTTATGAATATTGGTGCAGATGATGACCCTAAAACTTTGTTTATAAGCGATAATTGTTTCGAGTTAGAAAAGAAAAATAATATTAATTTATTCCTTGAATTCAGGGATGTCTTTTTTTATTCATATGATGACTTTATGTGGTTTTGACCTGAGAATTATCCATCATGCTATTACTATAAAATACAACAATATTCCTATTTGGCAAAGACAACAACTAGTTACTCTAGCCTTTGAGGCCACTATTAGGAGGGAAGTTGACAAGATGCTCAATGCCAATATCATAACTGGTTCTATATCCAGTCCCACCACTAAAATCCATGGATCCATTTGATTGAGTTGACCTTGTAGCTAGAGAGGAATATGCTTCTTCAAAAGCATAGGTAAGGGCATAAGCAATAGAGGTGGTTTAATCCATTGACTCGGAAGAAATTAACTAGGTAAATACAACACCATTAGCATGAGAGGATACATAGGTAGTTGAGGCATATGCTTCTTCTTCAGTAGCAGAGAAAAAGAAAACGGAAAAGGAAGCAATAGAAAAAGTAAACCAAAAGCACCAAAGGTGGAAGTAGAAGAAGGAGAGATAATTATTGACTTCTATGTCAAGTACTTTTAGTGGGTTCATAACTTGGTCCCAATTCACAAAATGAATGGGTACATTTGAATATGTGTAGACTTTCACACCCTTAACAAGGAAAGAGTGAAGGATAACCTTATGCTCCCCAACATGGAACTAATCCTGCAACAAGTTGTAGGATCCCAAATGATGTCTCATCCCCAAATGGTGTCTCTTCTTGATGGATTCTTAGGTTGTGATCAAATTCACCTCAAGTGAGAAGATCATTATAAAAATACCGTCACTACTCAGTGGGGCACCTTCACTTTTGAATGCATGACCTTTGTTCTAACCAATGCAGGTGCCACTTTTTAGAGAGATACACACATAACATTCGATGACTTAATTGGTATGACTATTTAGGTTTACCTCGATGACCATACTATTCATTCCAAGCTATCAAGAGATACTTTTAATCACCCGAGGAAACTATTTCCATGTTGCAGAAAGTATGACATGTCCTTGAATCTAGCTAAGTCTATATTTGGGGTCTCATTTAAGCATACAATCACAAAATCTATGGAATCGATCAAAATAAAGAATTCTCCAAAATTTCAAGATATCATTTTTATAGGTTGGCTGCAAGTTCAAGACAATGTACATTGTAAGACCAATTCCACTATCAAAAGACAATGTACATTGCTTAACAGTTTTAGGCTAAGAAGGAGACTTCAAAGGTATTAGGTTGATATCATATAAACCCTCACTTGTTTCAATAACTAAAAGGACTTCAATGCAAAAAAACATATTACTACTCAAAATTACATCCTTCTATCACAATTAGAATGCCCAAATATCAACATTGTCATACTTCTACAAAGTTCTCATCCTACATCATCCTTGTTCTAGCGGTTTACATTCTACTGCAAACTTCAACACCTACAAGTATGCTAACAATGCAAACTCCTAAGCAGAAAATAAGCCTAGTTATAGAGTTTGCTAAAAATAGAATTATGCTTCAAAGTTTGTCTCCTCATGCAAATAGAATGCAAACTCATGCCAAGACTTTTTTTCCTTCAAGCTACCTCTCAAATCAAGAATTGCTCAATACGTTTTCATAAGATACAATTTCATTTATCACGTCTACAAGTTATCACCTATGTTATCTTTGATTTAAGTTATTGCATTGTTTAAATATAGTGTTAAGCATTATCTAATTTTCCAATACTCTTACCATCCCATACTTATACCATTCTTATAAAAATGGGCCATAGTTATGTAGTGTTTCAAACATAATCATTTCAAATATAAGTTGGGGGAGAGGGGATTGCAATGCTAATCCATAACAATCAATTTCAATCCATAACAAGGTGCCAGTAGTCAAGTGAAAGAGTTGTGGCCTATGCAAAAAAGGTAAGTATGTTGACATGAAGTAAAGAAATCATCACAAGATGTGGTGATTTCAATGATAAAGTATGCACCAAAAGGACTCATTTTGAATGCAACTTTACTCATTTTAAACCCAATTCAAGTTCTAAGTTTCTCACCCATCCTCCACAATGCGCTAAGTGCCCCCAAGATTGAAAGAAGGAAATCCAAAGGCATGTGTCCATAATGGGATTACTAAGTTTATTATCATTGATTCCATAGTAAGATAGAAACACAAGGTTATTTGGGATCAATTTTTTAAGATAACTGAAGAAGAATTTCTAGCTTCATAGTCTACCATAGGTGTGGAAGTGGCTCCTACAACACAAAAAAAAGGGGGAGAGAAGAAGATTACTAACAAGGTCACTAGGTAGGATGGACCCAACATTCAAGGGGGATACCTTAAAAATAAGAGAAGAATAGTTCAAAACATAAACTAGAAAGAAAAAAGCACCCATTCTCTATGGATATAAGACATAGCCCAAGACATTGTTGAAACAATGCTCAAGATAGGAGGTTCATCTACTCATAAAAAATTGATCCTATCAAGCAAGTATAACATCAAAGATAATAAAGATAAAGAGTAGGAAGCCAAGAACAAGGAAAAGGTCTCTCATGGCTAAAGATGTAGGCATATTTTTACTTATGAGGAACCTACTAGACATAAGGTTTGTGTTGACCCATGTTCCCATCCACTGATCTTGATAAGGACAAGATATTGATATGATCCAAAAGACTTTGAAAGTCCAAGTCATAGGGACTATGAGGGGATATATATATAAGAGTAGTGTAACTTAGTGGAATGTATAGGGCTATACAGGCTCGAACCTTAGACCTTCTCGGTAGAACATATCAAATTTATTATCATCAAAATAATTTGAACTATTCCAAGAACCTGACATGCATTTTATCGCATTGGGCTCTTTCCATGTCCATGTGGATTCCACTACCATTGAATTGGGAACATGTTGGCATAGCTACGGGAACACATACTGTTATCACCCCATAAATTATGGGAATCAATTGATGACTTGGATATTATCTGTATCTGGTGATTTGGTGGAAAAATGATATTGCATTCTTCAAATAATTTGTGAAAAAGAAAAAGAAAAAAGAAAGAAAAATAAAAAGAAAAAGAAAAGAAAAGAGGGCTAAAAAGAATTGAAACAAAGGCCCCATGCAATAATAGCAACTTGGTCATACCTTTCAAGCATGACCAAGTTCTTTTATATTTTAAATGTTGATAGGTTAGTTTATACATCTGATCAGACCATCTAATCCCGATCAGATAACCCCTAGGTTAGAATTAGTGAATACATCTGATCAGACCATCTAATCCTGATCAGATAGCCCCTAGAAAGAATAAAACCTTAACCCAACTGTTTAACCTGTGTTAATTGCCTGATGACAGTAGGTTAGGATGTAGATTAATTGCTTTGCCTGCCTTGCCAAAATAAAGCCAGACTGATGAAGATGTTACCCTGTGACTCCAATGCCTATATATATTTGAATTGATGTCCCCTTGGTGGTGTACATAAGAAAAATCGAAGGAAAACCCATGTGAATGTCCTTATCCTAAGTTTTTCCTACATATGACATTTTTCGCCCCCTACCTATGTCTCATTCACCT
>ML781191.1:132551-142592 GCA_009831015.1 Picea engelmannii | reverse complement strand
ACTGATACAACTTCCCCAACTTTTCCCATAAATCTTTGGCTGTAGCTTCCTCTGACACATTCAGTAATACTGAATCGGAGAGACACAGTCGAATTGTGCTCTTTGCCTTCCGATCCATCTTTTTCCAGTCATTTGCAGAAGTTGCTGTAGGTGCCGTACCTGGATCTACCACGATCCACTGATCTCTTTCCACCAAAAGATCTTCCATCTTGAGCTTCCACAGCTCAAAGCTTTTCCCATTAAACTTCTCGATCTCCATCTTCGAATTGCTTGCCATTTCTTTCCACCTGAAAAACAATACCGCAGATCTCCCACTGTAACAAGGCTTATCACAGTCCCAAGCCAAACCCTTGACGACAAAGGCATCCCCCTGAAGCCAATAAAGCTTTGATACCAAATGTAAATTCTAACCTTATATAGTATCTACTGCAAACTGATATTCAGAAAAGAACAGAAAAGATACAATGGCAAATACAAACATTACACAGAGATTTTTCACCTGGAAACCCAAACCCAGAAAACCAACATATATTATATTCATACAATTGTGTTACATTGTTTACAATACAATATACATATAGGAGCCAGTGGCATCCAAAACCCTAACCCAATGAGCTTGATTAGTCAAAAACCCTAATTCCTTAACCGGAAATAGAAAACCATCAGCAAAAACCATGTGCCGAAAACCACGTGCCAAAAACCACCTAATATCATGTGGTCCCAGAAATATGTTGGCTCGGTGAAAATATGTCGGCCCAAAAAAAAAAATTTCGGGGGCGTTGCCCCCGAACCCTCGCGCAGGGGGCTCCACCCCCCCTCTTAACCCCCTGTACGCCCGACGTAGGCACTCAGACACTACTACTCGTGCAAAGAATATAACACATACCCAATAGAATGAGCAAATCCAGAAGGAGCTACAGCAGCTCCAAAAGTAGACCGTGGCAGGGAAGACTCTGGCGGAGGCCAAAGAAGTGATATGGACTAATATTTCCAAGTCCATAAATGAAATATGGCCTATGTTTCAAATAATGTTTGAGCAAAACAAGTTGCTCGAAAGGAGCAAACAGGCTGTGGAGAAAATCAAGATAGAGCTGGGAGACATGCCAGCCCAAGCCAATGAAATCATAAGGTTCCTAAATTCAAAAACCAGGGAGGAACTAGAAGAATTGAAAATCGAGGATAGGACAGAAACTATATTGGAGGTGAAAAGAGTTCTGACCAAAAGAGGCCTCATGCTCCAGCTTGAAGAGAAAATCCAAGCTATGGATCAAGGAGTGCAAAAGTTTTTTCACAAGATAGATGCTCTACAAAGAAAAGGCCTGCCTGGTATGAAGGTCATCAATGATAAATTGATGACACTCCTTGATTATAAGAAGAAGTTGACTGAATTTTCTAGTTCCAAATTTGCAGGGGTACAAGGGAGTGTCACGGGAAAAGCATTCATAGAAGCCCTGCAGTTGGATATTGATATCCAACATGAAATTAAACATATATTCATCCTCAAGCCCACATTTGCTAAATACATGGATATGGATGAAGTGTATAGGAGATTGCTTAAAATTATAGTGCCGAGTCATATCAGATGGGAGGAGTTGTGCGATCTGCTAGATTAGCAGATGAGCTGTCATGATCTATTCACCTGTCCAGTCAGAAGAGATCGCGAAGGCACCTCGCCAACGGCCTACCCAGAAGTTCAGCGAACAGTTGCATCATGTCATCAAAGCAGTTTTGATTAGTTAAGTTAGTTATGCTAAAAATAGGATGAGCACGTCCTGCTCAGTTATGACAGGAACGTTTGTATTTTGACTTAGAAATACTTCTTTTTTCAATGTATTGGGGGTTGTTGATTTGCACACCCAATTGCTATCGAGCTGTACCATTTTTGAAGAGTTCCACCTTTAATAAAGAAGAGGCATTTTACAGGATTCTTGTGTATGTTCACTCGTGATGTGATTATCTGAGTTAATGTTTTCTTTCTCCGTATTCCATTTTGTTGCCTAAATCTAATCTCTACGAATAGCGTTATGTTACAGGATTTATCACGGATACCCTGTTTCCGATTCTAGAGATTTAAGTGTTTATCTTCTAAATATCTTCAATTAAGAGATTCTTAAGTGCTTGTTAGTTGAATTTATTTTCTCATCTGTTCTTCCATTCATCATTTTAAATATTAAAGATCTAGTGTATGTATTACCTCGCCCTGTAGAAAACTTCTTTGGCATTTCTGGTTATTTCTCGGATTTGATTTAAAATAGACCCCATAGCCTAATGGATGTGTAGTTTGTCTCAACCAACTTTACAAACCTTTTACAACAAAACCAACGATTTCTTTAACTAGCCTAATATCCGAAAACAAACAAAGCTAAATCACACAGAGAGATCCATCTCTGGAGCTGGAAGGCCTAGATCCCAGCTTTAAAAGCAGTTGGTTAAGGTTACCTTAGTAAATTTCTTCTTTTTCAACCTCTAGGAAATTTACCAAGTGCTAACATAAATGGCGACTCCACTGGGGAAGAACTGAAACTAATATCTCACGAATTCTTTTCCCCCGAAGAAAGTTTGACTCTGAGGAGAAAGTAATGTTTAGAGGTTGATTAACTCTGTACATATTATTCCCAGTATTGTTCTTAGAAACCTCTTGCTCCTCTATGACTGTCCCTGCAGCAGTACAACCCAATATTGATCCCGGGCTAGTGAATCAAACTCTTATTGCGTCGAACCTTTTTGACTTAATCCTCAGAACCGCCAATGACTGGGAAGAGCTAGAACGTTCGTGGGAAGCCATTGAACGAGACATAGCGGCTCAAGAACAATTGGAAGTGAGACGACGTCAACGCAGAAATCTCCCATAGTCTCTTTTATCATAAAATTGAATAAAAATTAAAAAATATATAAAAACCAAAAATAGTTCTAGCTCCCAAGAAGGTTCACACTTGATCCCATCCAGACCCAGAACCCTCTACCGCAATAGATAATCCCGAGCAGTTGTTAAGGCGAAAGACCTTAGCTACAAGTTCAGCGAGTTACACTCCCCTTCACAAGTCTCCTTCCTTTTCCGAAGGATGGGATATCTTTCAAAACCCTGATCTTGGTCTTATTGCGACACGAAACCTTAGTAGAACATGGTCTCAAACCTTTGCATCTAAGCTCATCTTTGACCCAACCGTGGTGCAACCCCGAACCCCTGAAGTTTTGTCTCCCACGACTAAGCTACGAACCAATACCACAGCGCCACCCAGCCCTTCATCACCCTCGTATTCGGTCTCTACCTCTCCCACCACCCAGGCCATCGTTCCACCTCCTCCACCCATCATGGCAGCTCGATATGCCCCTTTGGTGTTGGCCGTGCCGCTACATGCCATGCCCCAAGACTACCAAAATAGACTTCCACAGTTCGATGCAACTGGAACATTGAGTGCACAACAGCATGTGGATAAAATGAATGACTACTTAGATTTGCAAGAAGTTGACGAAGTCGACATTCAAATGAGACTGTTCGCTTAGAGTCTGACATGAGACATCAAGAAGTGGTTCAAAGCCTTACCCGCCGCATCGATTCCTGACCTTGTCGCATTCCAAAGAAGTTTTCTTGACAGATGGGAGGTAAAGAAAAACCCTCTCCAAATACTGTCAGAATACGAGAATATTAAAAGAAATCAAGGGGAATCGGTCCAAGACTATTGCACCCGTTTTAATAACCTGTATAATGCTATCCCAACTGAGATCAAACCTCCCCCAGGTTTGGCATTAATTAAATTCCCTGATGGGTTCGATGCTGACATGTCTTATCAATTAAGAGAAAGAGATGCTACCACCCTTGAAGACATGCAAAAGAGTGCTATTTGTGTGGAAGCCAATCTGTTGGAAAAACGAGCACGTCAAAGGACTGAAAGGAGAGTTACGATCAAGGAAGAAACTTCCACGTCTAACAATGATTCCAAAATGGATACTGTAGTCAGATCATTGGAATTATTGCTAGAAAGATTGAACATTTCAGACAGAAATCCTCCGAGAGACGACACTCCTGCTCCCCAAATTCGAAACCCCAATTTCATAAGAAACCCTCCTCAAATCAGGCAAAGGGATCCCAGGGACCAAAGAGATCAGCGAGATCCTAGGGATCAAAGAGAGAAAAGAGGTCCATATCCACCGATTAGACCTCCCCTACAGGAAAACTATGCTGATGATGGAGGGGAAGTAATAGAGGAATTGGAAGACACTCATATCAACCTCATGGGAATACACGACAATGAGGCTATTTTCCTTACCCAAGAAGAGCAGGAACTATTTCTGCTAAACCAAACAAAGGTGAGCGGGGAGACTGAGGATGCAGGGAAAACAACCTGGGAAGATGCTATTCTGGAAGTACACTGACAGCACAACCTGTGGAGCAAGAAGACAGAAGGAAATTCCCCAAGAAAGATGACTGAAACGCAGAAGTCAGCTGAGACCCAAAAAACCCCCGAGAAAACCACTGCTGAAAAATATTACGAGAAAGGTAAAACTGATGCCCCTGGGAAGAAAAACATCACCATACTGAAAAGACCGGCACAACCTGAAGTCTCTCCTATTAACCGGCCTAGTACTTCTGACTGGAGGGATATGGACCAAGCATAATCAACGAGTCAGACCCGAACACCAGCACCTTTTAGCCTAGAAGCAGAATTGGCCAAAATTAAAATTCCCGTCCCACTGACAGAATTGATAAGCCGAGGCGGTTATCATTCACAGGTACTAAAGGCATTAGCCATTGAGCCTGGCATAGGCACCCAAGCCTTGACTATCGGATCAGTGAGTCACTTAGACACTGTGAACCTCGCTGACGATCACCCCGAACTACTTTTCGGACCTGCAGTGGATGGTCGAGACGATAACGATGATGTAGCTCCCTTTTATATCAGTTTGAACATACACGATTTGATATTGCATAACGCCATGTTGGATTCATGTGCCTCACACAACTTGATGCCTAAAGTAGTAATGGAAAAGCTGGGATTGGAGGTCACCAGGCCTTACAAATACTTACACTCGTTTGACTTTAGCAAAGTCAAATGTATTGGTCTAATCAAGGATCTATGCATCACCCTGGTTCAGATCCCTTCAAAAAGCATGGTAATGGACGTGGTGGTTGCAGACATCCCACCAAACTATGGTATGCTATTGTCTCGGTCTTGGGGAGCTAAGCTCAAAGGAACCTTACAACTGGATATGTCTTACGCAACTGTCCCAGTTTTTGGACAACAGAGGAGGTTATACAGAGAAACACTGATGAAGTATATGGTCAGTAGTCAAGAGAAACCTCATAATTACCCCCTTTACTCTGCCCATTTAGATTTAGATTCTTTCATCTTGTACAATGATGGTGATACTTAAGAACAAGATAATCAGCTGATAGAAGGTGTAGAAATTCTAGATGAAAGTCCGAAAAGCGATGAGGCAACAAAGATGGAAGATGAAATCACTGAAAAGTTCCCTGCTGATTTTTGGAGCATGGATTTTGATGGAGCTATGAGTAAAGAAGGAGCAGGGGCTGGCGTCTGGTTGCATAACCATCGAAATAGGTATTCAGAAAACCATTCCTACAAGTTAAATTTCCACTGCACTAACAAGGTTGCTGAGTATGAAGCTTTAATGCTCGGTCTGAAGCTGTTGAAAAAAGTTGGTGCTAAGCAAATAATGGTAAGGGGTGATTCTGAATTAATTATTAAACAAGTTAAAGGTGAATATGTTGCTAAACATCCACGTCTTATAGCCTATAGAAATGCCATTCTTGATGCATTGAAATGTTTTGCAGAGGTGGACTTGCAGGTAATGCCGAGAGGACAGAATATTCTGGCCGACGGGTTAGCCACGTCAGCTGCGTCCTGCAAGATTCCTTTCCACCAAACTCGCCCATACACGGTTGAAGTGAGATGCAGACCCACGGTGCCCGATAATATCAGGTACTAGTAAGTGTTTGGAAATGACGATCAGATAGAAGACTTTCTGCAATGCAAGAACGATTTTGAATGTACAAACATAGATTTAGAAAATGAAAATGAGAATGTAAATAACTCTGAATTTGAAATAGATAGCGTTAATACTGTAAATATAGTAGATATAGAAGATACAGTAGATTCAGGAGAGTTAGGGAATGGCGAAGTGGATACCGATGTTTTACAACTAAAAAGCAATGTTTTACCTAGAGGTCTCGTCCCTTTAGAAGATCTGTTTGATAGTGATGATGTAGCCAAGAAACCAAAAATAGAAGCTCATGGGAAAGATGTAGAAGGCTGCAATATAGGAACAAACGAAAAGCCTAAGATGGTCAAACTGTCCAAGTCTCTACCCCCAGAACAAGAGCTTAAATACATTGAACTGTTCAAAGAATATTCAAATGTCTTTGCCTGGGGCTATGAAGATCTGAAAGCCTATGACACCAACATTATACAACACAGGATTCCCATAAAGGAAGATCAGAAACCGTTTAGGCAGAAACTTAGGAGGATAAATCCCAAGCTGCTACCTTTGATAGAAAAGAAGATTAAGAAGATGTATGATGCCAAGATCATAGTCCCACTCCGCTTCTCTAAGTGGGTTTCTAATTTAGTCCCTACACGCAAGAAAACCAGTGAAATCAGACTCTGCATAGATTTCAGAAATCTGAACAAAGCATCCTTGAAGGATAATTACCCCCTGCCTAAAATGGATCACCTCCTGCAAAGTGTGGTGGGGTCCAGTCGAATTTCCCTACTAGATGGCTTCTCAGGCTACAACTAGGTCTTAGTTCACCCAGACGATCAGGAAAAGACCGCTTTCACCACCCCATGGGGCACTTTCATGTATGTGAAGATGCCTTTTGGTCTGATGAATGCAGGAGCAACATTCCAGAGGGTGATGGACATCGCCTTCGTTGAAGAGACATGTAAGTTCATTGTCGTTTATTTAGATGATGTGACTGTTTTTCCCAGTCTGATGATGAACACTTGTGGCACCTCAGACGAGTTTTCGAAAAGTGTAGGAGGTTCGGGATCTCATTAAATCCTAAGAAATGTCTTTTCGGGTTAGAAGAGGGTAAATTGTTGGGACATATCATCTCTAAAGAAGGAATCAGGATTGATCCCAGCAGGATAGATGCCATACTGAAGATAGAACACCCCAGAAACCTTAAAGAACTACAGTCATTTATAGGGCAAATTAACTTTCTTCGAAGATTCATTCCTAACCTGGCTGAGCTCCTCCGAAACATTACGAACATGCTTAAAAAGGATGCTAAGATAAAATGGGACTCTGAAGCTAGAAAGTCCTTTGAACAAGTCAAAAAATCACTCACAGAAGCCCTTGTTTTGATTAGTCCCGATTTCACTAAAGATTTCTATCTTTTTTCTTTCGCCTCCGAACATACAATAGAAGCTGTATTACTGGAGAAGAATAGTGAAGGGTATGAACAACCCATAGATTTCTTCAGCAAAGCCCTGAGAGATGCTGCACTAAACTACAATATCATGGAGAAACATGCTTTTGCTTTGGTGAAGGCTATAAAGGATTTCAGGGTCTATATTCTTCATTCACACGTTATAGCATATGTTCCGAACGCGGTAGTGAAAGATATCTTGACACAAGACAACCCTGATGGGAGAAGGGGAAAGTGGATTGCAGTCATTCTAGAATATGACATAGAAATTAAGCCCATGAAATTGATCAAAGGCCAAGGCCTGGCCAAACTGATGGCTGAATCTAACTTGCAGGCTCTTGACATTAATTTTCTAGACGTGGAAGATGAACAGGGCGAGATGGCGACTCCACATGTTAAAGAGGTTTTTCTAAATTCTCCCTGGTATGCAGACCTTATTTTTGTTTTACAAAATTTGCAAGCTCCCCCTGGTTTAACTAAAACTAAAGCTAGATTTTTAAAGTTGAAAGCTTTGAAATTCTGTATTCTAGAAGGAAATTTGTATTGGAAAGACCCTACAGGTATTCTTTTAAATTTCTTGCTCAAAGATGAAGCTGACAAAGTGTTGCAGGAGTTCCATGCAGGCGAATGTGGTGGCCATATGAACTGGAAGGCTACTGCTAACAAAATACTCAGAGCTGGATTTTACTAGCCCACCCTGTTTGCATACGTGCATCAGAGAGTAACAACATGTCACCAGTGTCAGCTGTTTGGGGGTAAAAGGAAGCTCCTTCCTCTACCTCTCAAACCAATTTCAGTTGAGGCTCTGTTCCAGCAATGGGGACTTGATTTCATTGGAGAGATACACCCTCCATCTTCGGGCCAACATAAGTGGATTCTCACTGCCACTGATTATTTCACCAAATGGATCGAGGCTGTACCAAGCAGGCAAGCCACTGACGCTGTTATTATTAAATTTCTTGAAAATAATATTTTATCCCGTTTTGGTTGTCCTAAGAAGATCATTACTGACAATGCGGCCGCCTTTCGGTCGAAGAAGCTTATTGATTTCTACAGTCATTACCACATTGTCTTGGGACATTCCACAACCTATTACCCTCAAGGGAATGGGTTGGCGGAATCCTCAAACAAAACTTTGGTAAATATCATCAAGAAAATGTTGCAGGAGAATAAAAAATCATGGCATGACAAGCTGGTATTTGCTTTATGGGAAGATAGACTGACTAACAAAAGGTCCATTGGTATGTCACCATACCAGCTGGTATATGGTACTGAGGTTGTTTTTCCAACTTCGTTAGGAGTCCCTGTCATGAAGTTACTTCAAGAGATGCAAGCTGAACCAAATGACTCTCAGAGACGAATTAATCAAATGATTCATTTACATCAGACTAGAGAGGATGTTTTCAACAAAACACAGGTCATCCAAGAGAACATTAAGAAGATCTTTGACAAACGAACCAAAGAGGATGATTTTGAGCTGGGAGACCTGGTGTTGATATGGGATGCCAGGAACGAGGACAAGGGAAAGCATGGGAAATTTGATCATCTGTGGACAGGGCCTTACATGATCCAAGCTTTCAGAGGAAACAATGCCTTTTTACTGAACAATGCCGATGGGTCAGATCTGCTAGGAGAACCTATGAATGGCAGAATGCTGAAGCATTATATCCCCCCCCAGTAAAAGTTTTGAAGAAACCACTCTCCATTGTACATACCGTTTTAATTCTCAGTATTTACTTGCATTTTCCAAATGGAGGATGGTGGTCAGGTTGTTGAAGCCCGAAGGGAAGGCCCTAAGCTGTTGATTACCTTTCTTAGAGTCAGACCGATGAATATTACCAGACAGATTGGTTCAGGATGACAGGAAAAACTAGATTCTTGGCACTTAACAGGGCAAGTGCCATCCCCATGTGGAGCCACCTGTTATCACCCCATAAATTATGGGAATCAATTGATGACTTGGATATTATCTGTATCTGGTGATTTGGTGGAAAAATGATATTGCATTTTTCAAATAATTTGTGAAAAAGAAAAAGAAAAAAGAAAGAAAAAGAAAAAGAAAAAGAAAAGAAAAGAGGGCTAAAAAGAATTGAAACAAAGGCCCCATGCAATAATAGCAACTTGGTCATACCTTTCAAGAATGACCAAGTTATTTTAAATTTTAAATGTTGATAGGTTAGTGAATACATCTGATCAGACCATCTAATCCTGATTAGATAACCCCTAGGTTAGAATTAGTGAATACATCTGATCAGACCATCTAATCCTGATCAGATAGCCCCTAGAAAGAATAAAACCTTAACCCAACTGTTTAACATGGGTTAATTGCCTGATGACAGTAGGTTAGGATGTAGATTAATTGCTTTGCCTTCCTTGCCAAAATAAAGCCAAACTGATGAAGATGTTACCCTGTGACTCCAATGCCTATATATATTTGAATTGATGTCCCCTTGGTGGTGTACATAAGAAAAATCGAAGGAAAACCCATGTGAATGTCCTTATCCTAAGTTTTTCCTACATATGACATTTTCCGCCCCCTACCTATGTCTCATTCACCTTTTCAAAGGCCCAGGTCACGACGCTAAGATCAATGGTTCATATAGTATTTCGGACCCCCCCGCCCGTTCTGCCTTTAACGGAGGGGGGGG
>ML781191.1:99667-132426 GCA_009831015.1 Picea engelmannii | reverse complement strand
ATGGGCTGAGATCTACGGCCTCAAATACATCGTGTAGATCTATGGTTCCAAATGGATTCCGGGCCCCCCCTAGCGTTCTTCTTTTAACCAAAGGGGGGGGGTCCAGAATGAATGTTCCCCACAGGTGGGCCCATTGTCACAGGTGGCTCAAGCCTATTGGTCAAGAAGTCTCGTCACCCACACGCTGCCTGACAGCCCGTCACTCATAGATGTCACCCTCCACTGAACCCACTTGTCCCACTCGCGTCCGGGTCTGAGTCCCATCCCGTTACTACTGTCAGTCCACAGTGTCAGTGCCATAACACCCTTCACTCATGAACAATCCTCTTTGGCGACTTTATCCCCAATCACAAACCTCCACGTCAGTCATCCGTATACTTTGGTCACCATCACCTGCCATATTACCCCAAGTGGCCCGTTGTCCATTAATAACTGGATTATATACCCATTGTCATGCTGACCGTTTTCCTGCGTCCGACCGACCCAGTTTTGAATAAATATACCGTTGCAACAATCTTCACTCATTATTCATCCCTCGCGCCAGAACCATCCGTCGCACCAGAGAACGTATCTATCGTCTTACCACTGCTTCCCTATCGTTTTCCTCCACCCCCTGTAGACCCCACTAACATATTTTTTGTAGGTACAATCGCTGAGATGGTGTCTAAAACGAAGCCAGCTGAAGAGGAAGAAAATCCATTCGTTCCTCCTCCAGTTGACTTGGATAAAATTCCCATGGTCGACAAGGACCATTTGATAGCCGATACCATATGCAGTTTCGATTTCTTTGATCTCCAGTCATGGCTCCGAGAGGTTTTCTTGGACCAGAGCGACGAAATTGGACTCTGGGAGTCAAATTTACCCCTATATCTATTCCCCCAAAGCCACCATTTCCCATAATTCTCACTCAAGTGCCAAGCTCACTACGTCCCCGAACAGAAATCCATTGTTTCTTCCTCTGGGGATGTCCTTTTCTTCATCATCCCAGAGGATATCGACCAAATGATGCAGATAACCCACACGGAGTCTACGTCCCCATTCAACTTGGAAATCCTCACTGAGCTCTATCAAAAAATGATTTTCCCGCAGAGAGCTCAGATAGTTGAGATTTTCCTCCCCACTTTCGCTCCACTCCCGACCACAAATCCCCCGTATCCTTCCTCTTTGTTTTCCGTCAAAGGAAATCAAATTATTTCTTCCCTGTGTGCCTTGCTTGGGTATTATTCTGATCAATGGGTAGACGAACCCATCCTGGGTTTTCTATCTATCTTCTCAAACGATGAACAACCAACCACTCAATTCGATTACAGCACCTTCTTGGCCAATAAAATCCATGAACAACTGGTGAATTTCACCAGAGAAGGCATGTTCAGGTACTCATCCATCCTGGCTTACATGTTCGTCTACTTCCAAGCAGACAGATTCAATTTCTCAATGCAGAAGATGGATGCCGACGGGAGGCCACTGCCGGTCACAGCGTGGACGTCTCTTCTAAAGCGCAATTCTTCCAAATACAACTTCACAGCATTCATTGATCAGTTTTACCACCTTGTGGTAAGTATGCTGAGTGGTATGCCTAAGCCACGAGTAAATGACGAAGTCTGAAGAGTTCTACACCTCTCGGAAAATGCGAAGACAGGAGACTGGTACTTGTACCAGAATCACTCCGAGATCCGAGTCTATGGCTGTGAGTTGGCACCATACAAGCTTCCTAGATATATACCGGTAAAAGTTTTCGCACTAGAATATATTAGGCAAATTATGAATTCTGACGATGTTCACTTTGTTTCCCTCAAAAAGAAGCAATAGTTGCGGATTAAAGGGCAGATAGGTTCATTCATCTGCAACAACAGAGGCGCAGGTGACGAAGCCGACAAACTGTTGAGGGAAATGAAATTCCCCACAAGTTTCACATGGCGTTATGACCCCTGCGGGATCATTTCAGAGATGAGAGTCAGAAATAAAAATGCCCCATATGCACATAAGCCTAGACCCAAAATCGAAAGGTTTGCTAATCAAACAGAATGGGAGCCTGATACGTTGGTGGACGTGGAACCAACTATCGGGATGGAAAAACAGGTAGCCTCAACAAGCGCGCCTCCCACTGCCACTCCTTAGAATCCCAAGGAAAAGAGGCCTCGGCAAGAATCATCTTCTCCGGTAACAGAGGTGTCTTGGGAGGAATTTAATATGCACACCAAAAAGCCAAGGACTGTTCCAACGACAGGCACGACAGTGGAGCAAGAGATCACAACCACCACAGTGGCCTCCCAAGGGGCCAAGCCCATAAGTCTACCTTTCGGTTCGATTCAACACAAGGATATAGCAGAAACATTGAAAGCCACAGACTCTCCCTTAGATGCTCCACCAAGCAAGGCCGGGCCCAAATTGGGCATTTTTGAAAAATATGACTTAATAAAAAAGAAGAACCAGACCCTGAGAAGCATCACTTATGCCCAATTTTAGAAGCAGTCAGCCACAGCTCAACACAGGATCCTTTCAGCATTCGATACAAAGAAAGGGAGGATGCATATGGCCTACCTCCATGCACAAGTGACAGATCCCAAAGCAATATCCGATTACAAAAGGGTCACCGTTGAGTTCCAGGCCAAGGACTTACACCCAACGAACCAGATGGATATGCATAAGAAGACCGGAGAGATGGTTTTTCACATTTTATCCCACGCTACAGCTTCTTCTTCAAAGTATCAGATAGCTTTGAGCAATGCCCAGACACAACTAAAGATGGAGAAAATATCATCTTTCGCGAAGGACAACAAAATCAAAACATTGGAGGAGCTGGTCCTCAAGATTGGTTATGACCCTGCTAATGTCAAAGCAGCTGAAGAGATGATTAAGAAGAAAAATGCTGACATCACGTCCTTAAGGAAGCAGCTAAAGATCCCTCCAACAGAGGACCCACAAATGAAGGAGATAGCCGAAAAAGAAGGGGAAAAAGATGAAATGCTGAGATTACTGATGGAGCAGAATGCTCAGTTAAGGGAGATGGAGGCCGAGATGGAAAAACTGTTAAAGGAAAAAGAGCAGACGAAGACGATGGAAGGCATCCCCTTAAGTGCTATCCCCCTTGCAGGATTGAGCACAACGATAGTGACAACAGTTCCATCCACAACAACAGTGCAGGTACCAGGAGGCACCATAGATCTGGCTAAGTCTATGGAGAGAATGAATTTGCAGGAGTCTAAAATCAGTAGACTCAAGAAATAAATGGAAAATATTCAAGATCTAAAGACTTCTTTCCAGACAAGTCTAGCCAAAGAGAAGCAGGTGAATGAGCAAATCCGGAAGGAGCTACAGTAGCTCCAAAAGTAGACCGTGGTAGGGAAGACTCTGGCAGAGGCCAAAGAAGTGATATGGACTGATATTTCCAAGTCCATAAATGAAATATGGCCTATGTTTTAGATAATGTTTGAGCAAAACGAGTTGCTCAAAAGGAGCAAACAGGCTGTGGAGAAAATCAGGACAGAGCTGGGAGACATGCCATCCCAAGCCAATGAAATCATAAGGTTCCTAAATTCAAAAACCAGGGAGGAACTAGAAGAATTGAAAATCGAGGACAGGACAAAAACTATATTGGAGGTGAAAAGAGTTCTGACCAAAAGAGGCCTCATGCTCCAGCTTGAAGAGAAAATCCAAGTTATGGATCAAGGAGTGCAAAAGTTTTTTCACAAGATAGATTCTCTACAAAGAAAAGGCCTACCTGGTATGAAGGTCATCAATGATAAATTGATGACACTCCCTGATTATAAGAAGAAGTTGACTGAAGCTTCTAGTTCCAAATTTGCAGGGGTACAAGGTAGTTTCACGAGAAAAGCATTCATAGAAGCCCTGCAGTTGGATATTGATATCCAACATGAAATTAAACATATATTCATCGTCAAGCCCACATTTGCTAAATACACGGATATGGATGAAGTGTACAGGATATTGCTTAAAATCACAGTGCCGAGTCATATCAGATGGGAGGAGCTATGCGATCTACTAGATTAGCAGATGAGCTGTCACGATCCAATCACCTTTCTAGTCAGAAGAGATCGCGAAGGCACCTCGCCAACGACCTACCCAGAAGTTCAGCAAACAGTTGCATCATGTCATCAAAGCAGTTTTGATTAGTTAAGTTAGTTATGCTAAAAATAGGATGAGCACGTCTTGCTCAGTTATGACAGGAACATTTGTATTTTGATTTATAAATAATTCTTTTTTCAATGTATTGGGGGTTGTTGATTTGCACACCCGATTGCTATCGAGCTGTACCATTTTTGAAGAGTTCCACCTTTAATAAAGAAGAGGCATTTTACAGGATTCTTGCGTATGTTCACTGGTGATGTGATTATCTGAGTTAATGTTTTCTTTCTCCGTATTCCATTTTGTTGCCTAAATCTAATCTCTACGAATAGCGTTATGTTACAGGATTTATCATGGATACCCTGTTTCTGATTCTAGAGATTTAAGTGTTTATCTTCTAAATATCTTCAATTAAGAGATTCTTAAGTGCTTGTTAGTTGAAATTATTTTCTCATCTGTTCTTCCATTCATCATTTTAAATATTAAAGATCCAGTGCATGTATTACCTCACCCTGTAGAAAACTTCTTTGGCGTTTCTGGTTATTTCTTGGATTTGATTTAAAACAGACCCCATAGCCCAATGGATGTGTAGTTTGTCTCAACCAACTTTACAAACCTTTTACAACAAAACCAACGATTTCTTTAACTAGCCTAATATCCGAAAACAAACAAAGCTAAATCACACAGAGAGATCCCTCTCTGGAGCTGGAAGGGCTAGATCCCAGCTCTAAAAGCGGTTGGTTAAGGTTACCTTAGTAAATTTCTTCTTTTTCAACCTCTAGGAAATTTACCAAGTGCTAACACATACTACACTACCCCAGGTAATTTTCTACAAAATTTCAAGTACTATCTTCTGGACCAATCCTTCAAGTTGTCCATTGATAATTTAGTGGTCAAGTGTTTGGTTAACAATACAATGTTGGAAGGTTAATTCTATCGATGTTTGCTACTATTTTAGGAGTTTGATTTTGAAGTGGTGGTTAATATAGGTAAATAAAATGTGGGACTTAATCAACTCTCGAAAATCCTCAATTGGAACAAGGTTGGGATAACTCATAAAGTGTTGAATGCAGATATATTTTGCATGGAAGCTGTAGTTCTTGAATTCTTCACTAATATTCAAAAATTCAAATATAAATCTACATGCACTAGAATAATATGGTGATATTAAAGATTTATAGCTCATAATTAAGGATACAAATTATTAGTTAATCATACAATACTTGCACACATTAATAATGGATAGGATTCTTGACTACTATGTGTTGGATCATGAATGATAGGTGGTGCTCTAGGAATCCCATGATGGACATAGAAACATACATTATAGTGAGAAGACCCAACTATCACAACATACATTACAATGAGACATGTTGGATGCAAGTATCATTCAATTCAAGGCTAGAGTGCACTCTCCACTCCATTATTCATATTATTATCTTCATTCACTCCTATCAACACATATTCTCCTTTTATCTTCTATCATTTGTTTACTTAGGGTTCATATGTGTGTGTGTGTGTGTGTGTGTGGTTAAGATTTTGTACTAAAAATCTTCCATGGTTGTATTGGTCAATGTAAGAATACAAGAAAAGGGTTTTCCCACAGTCTATGATTCATACTTTGTTAAAAAAATTGATGCTTGTCTACCAAAAATGCAATTGTATCTTTTCATGAGGATTGTGAAATTTTACTAGTATAAAGCCTACTTTAAAAAACATGTCAAAACCCTTACCTTTTCATTGTCCTTTTGACAGATCCATTAGCCTATACAACTTGATAAGAGTTGTCCATGAGATGCATTTCCATCACCAAGACCTGCATGAATCATAAAAGACAAATTCTTTATATGAATAAATAATTAATAAGCAAATAAACATGCATTTCGTTATGTAAAATACTCTAGAAAAAAATTAAGTAGTCACATACCTTAATGAGCTTCTCTTTGTTTCGAGAATAGGTTATTCTCTACTGAATAGGGCCAACCACATGAAGGTGGAAGCTCATATGCCCCCCCTCACATCACTCTCAATTCCCCATACCCAACATATGATTTTGTTTATATTGAAAACATATAGACATTCATGCATAACTAGGATAGTCATAAAAACATATGAACATATAAACATTGAAGCATATGAACATATAAACATTGATAAACATCCAAATACAAGTCATGAATTTATACATCTAATTTTTCTTTGATTTATGTTTTTATACATTCATAAAATTGACAATTGGGGTATCATAATCATCAAAGGACATTGTATTTTGTGTGCCCTATCCTTCTATTGTTTGTGTGTGCTCATGTACCATACTTCTGGTACGTTGCTGAGAAGGGCGTCAAGGTATCTTTTCAGGGTCGTGAACTGCAACAACGAAAATGATCATATCGATATGTTGAAATATAATTGAAATAACTAATTCATTGTTGTGATTAACATTACACTATTGCTCTTTACCTACTTGTGTAGCTGTGACAGTTGGTGTGTTAATTTCTTGTCCACTTGGTTCCTCACACAGTTCACCCTCCTGAGCTACATTCTCTTCAATTTTGAGAAGATAATATATAAGTATAAGTCAAGAAATAAATATCTACAATCACAGTAAATATTTCTAATTCTGAAGCATACATACTAGAATGGGTACTCTGCTCTACACTATCATTGGATATGTGCACTCTTGTATGACTTGGTATCTACTGAATACCGCTAGATTCACTACTGTGGTAACACTGTTTCTTGAAGACAAACATAAATAATTAGTTAGGGGTGATATAATAAAATATGAATAGACTTTACAAGCATGCTATTACGATTTCCTTATTCATTTGATTTACCTGCATGGCTGGGGAGATAGGAGTCTAACCCAAGCTTTTTATATATTCAATCACACTTTTAAAACCATGCTTGTAACCAAGATTTAGGTCCTCCTCGGTGGCAACATTGTCGAACATATTTAACTACAATGCATAACACCATTAAAAATACCAATAACAAAAACATATATTTGTTCTCTACTGTTAAATAAATATTAACCACAGTTAATCATTTAAATATTACTATTCGGGTTTTTAGTTTTCCATAACCACCCTGGCCTAGTTTATGCTGGCCGTGTTTTTCCACTCTGGCTTTGGTTTCTTTGGAGGTGTCTGGTAGCCTACATATGGAATTTTTGAAAAAACTTAGATATCAGAATTGTTACTTAAAACAAGAAAGAAAAACATAAATAATCATATTTCACTGATAGTATGACATGTGTTGTACCTTGATTGACCAACTCATGGATGTCTTCCTTTTTTTTTAAACAAGTTCTCCTTTTCATCCTCTATTAGCGCCTTCCACTCTTTCTCTGGAACCATGGGAGGGCGCTCGTGCTTGAGGTATAATTGCAATTTATCCCTATACTGGGCCCTGGTATATTTTAAATTCTCCTTGGCTAACTTTGTAACCACTTTCTTGTTAAAAGTGTTTCCGAACAAGTTTACCATGTGGTCTATTAAATCATCTTTCTATTTTCTATCTTGGCCATTCCACCGTGTGTGAATGGTGGGGCCAAACAACTCCAATGCTTTGTCATTTAAGTTTCTATAGAAAACATTGTTTCCTACAGAAACGTGTTATCCATTAATTTATAATAATCTTAACAAATGTCCATTTCAATTTCATGAAAAAAATGAATCAATTAATTAACAATTACCTACAATCTTCTGAATCTTGATTGGAACACATGCTTCATCCACCAGAAAGGTGACATCTAGTGATCTGGTTCTTTTAATTCGTTCTGCTCCATGCAAAATAGTTTCCTCTCCATCTACAGTACGTTCCTCTCCAGAGTCATGTGGAGTCCCAGGCTCCGGATCATCATTCTCCGGCGTGTCATGATGGTCAAAATCATTTCTCTCATCAATGGATTCGAGGGGAACCTCAGGAGGCTCAAAAATCCTCACTTGTACTTTGCTATGTCAACATTGTTTTTGCATTGGACCATCACTACTACCTATAACAGTTGCAGGATCGATAGGTTCCCCACGCACGAGGTTTAAAAACTCCTACAAATGGAAAACTTTACTTTATCATATCATATACAAAATATAAAACAAAAAAATGGATATGAAATTGTCATAGCTGATAAAAATATTTGAAGATGCCACTTACCCCAAAATTAGTTATTGTATTTTGTAGCTCTATAATTCTTTCCATGTCCTCCTGTGTCAGGGGTCTTTTTCTAAGAAAACCTAGATATTCTATGTTATCCTTCTTCAAGGCCTTCATTATAGTTGTCATTGGGTCAGTCGAATAAAATATTTCGTCCTCATCAATATCCTCAGTGGGAGCCTTCCCACGTTGACCATGCCACAATACATTGATGAATAAAATTAATGAGATGAACTTTAACATTTGAGAAATTTAGTTGTTGTAGTCATAAGTTGTTACCGCATTTAACATTTACTTGGTGAGGCACAATGAGTGCCTTTCCACGGTCACCCTGGACAGATGTAGTGGGTGATTTTCAGACACGGTCATCCTGGACAGATGTTGACACAATAAATCAATCAACAAAAGTTATGAAATTCACCTGTAACATTAAAAAAATGAAACATTATAGTAATATCAGAAAAACAATAACAAGATTTCATAAATTTAGTTTTTGTAGTCATAAGTTGTTACCGTATTTAACATTTACCTGGTGAGGCACAGCTGGTGCCTTTCCACGGTCACCCTGGATAGATGTAGTGGGTGATTTTTGGACATGGTCACCTTGGACAGAAGTTGACACAATAAATCAATCAACAAAAGTTATTAAATTCACCAGTAACATTTAAAAAATGAAATATTGGAGTAATATCAGAAAAAAAATAATGAAATTTCAGAAATTTAGTTGTTGTAGTCATAAGTTGTTACTGTATTTAACATTTACCCGGTGAGGCACAACAGGTGCCTTTCCATGGTCACCCTGGATAGATGTAGCAGGTGATTTTCTGCCACGGTCACCCTAGATAGATGTTGACACAATAAATCAATCAATAAAAGTTATGAAATTCACCTGTAACATTAAAAAAATGAAATATTGCAGTAATATCAGAAAACAAATAATGAAATTTCAGAAATTTAGTTGTTGTAGTCATAAGTTGTTACTGTATTTAACATTTACCTGCTGAGGCACAATGGGTGCCTTTCCATGGTCACCCTAGACAGATGTAGCCTTCGATATCTCACGGTCACCGTGGATAGATGTTAACACAATAAATTAATCAACAAGAGTTATGAAAAATAAATAATGAAAAATGAAATATATGCAGTAAAAAACTGAAATATTGCACCGATAAATTGTAACAATGATTGATCAAAGGTTGAGTTGAATGGTATGTAATATATTTACCCCCATAGATGCACCCCCTCCATCTATTCGATTTAAGTTGTAATCAATCAACAACTCTTCACCTCAAACTATTGTTTTTGTTGCACATACAAATATACGATTTCATTCACGTCCCTCAAATATGCAATTTGGTTTCTTAGTTGTTGCCACTGGTCGTGTACTATTTATAAAGCCCACAATGTTTCCAGTAGCTTTTGGCCTTCCATCAATATACATAGTTTCCCCTTTATTTTGATTATTATCTACTAGTTGTATATAATTTGTAGCAACTATGTATCTCTGCATACTTCGCGTATATCAGACCAACATCAACCAATGATTGTATTTGTATAATGTTCTGACATACTCCATCAATTCAGTTACAGTTCCATATCCGACCTTTATGCCATCCATGGAAAATAACCCCAATCCATGTAAGGACGAAGGAGCAATGCGATACATCCTCCCACTGATGAAGAAATCTGTGTCCACTTCAGGTAGCTCCTTAGGTGCCCATCGTTGCACTAGATGTTTATAACTCAAGGGAAACTCAATGTCACCTATGCTCTCAGCATCATAATTACATGACCCTCCGTTGGCAATAAAAAATTGCATGTGTTTACGAAATCTTTTCCTTACCTTTTCAGATCTAGTTAATCTAGAACCAGTAGATCTAGTACAACACGTCTCACTTTCAACCTCTCTTAGTATATCTTGATCATCACTCGAGGAAGATAGATCCGACAGATACCTATTTGGTGGTACCTACACTCGTTAAAACAAGAAGATAAGTTATCGTGCCAATATATGTTTGTGGTACCAACACAGTTGCATATAGTTGCATTTAGTTGCAATATAGTTGCATATAGTTGCATAAGTTGCATAAAGTTGCATATAATTACATAACTTGCATATAGTTGCATAGCTGCATATAGTTGCAATATAGTTGCATAAAGTTGCATATAGTTGCATAAGTTGCATTTTTGCATAAAGTTGCATATAGTTGCATACAAAATTGTCATAGAGATGCATATGTTGCATATAGTTGCATAACTTGCATATATTTGCATATAGTTGCATAGTTGCATAAGTTGCATTCATGCATAAAGTTGCTTAAAGTTGCATAAGTTCCATAAAGTTGCATAAGTTGCATGTTGCATAGTTGCATATAGTTGCATAGTTGCATATAGTTGCATATAGTTGCATAAGTTGCATTTTTTGCATAAAGTTGCATATAGTTGCATAGTTGCATATAGTTGCATCTTGAAGAGTGGTTCCAAGGGTGGATTAGAGGAATTCTCATTCTTGATGGAGAACAACTATATGTATAAGTTGCATTTTTTAATAAAGTTGCATAAGTTGCATTTTTGCATAAAGTTGCATATAGTTGCATAGTTGCATATAGTTGAATATTTGCATATAGTTGCATACAAAATTGTCATATAGTTGCATATATTTTCATATAGTTGCATAGTGTAACAACCCTAATTAATTAATTAATTATCATGATTAAATATTCGTTTAATTAATTAATTAATTTCATGATTAAATATTTGTTTAATGAATTTTAATTAATAAATTATTAATTTTTATTTTGGAGACTTAATGTATCGGTAGATGGATCCATTTATGGAAGGGGGGATAAGGTGGTTGAGGTTTTAATGGGGGGATAAGGTAGTTGAGGTTTAATGGGGGGATAAGGTAGTGAATAATGAAGGAAAGAAGGATAAGGCAAGGGGAAACACTCGGGAATGGGGGCCTTCTTTGGTTTTGGGGTAATATTTTCATATGAGAGAGGGAGTTTTTGGACTAGATCTGTATTTCTGGATTTACTAGAAGCTTGCTTGAAGACTTTCACAGGGGGCACCTGTTGCAGGGAATTTTGGGCTCGGGGGCCAGGGAGCCAGACAGGATGTTCCTAGCTGGCTAGGAGGTTAGTCAGTTTTGGGCAGAGCTTCAGCTTGGGGCAGAGTTTCAGAACAACATCAGGTTGAGGTAGATATGTTTCATTTTCATCATTATTATGTTGTTGTTCATTATTTATATATTTTTCATAACAATTATGCTGAATATGTTGTTTATTATCATGCTGCTCATAAATTTTAATTCTGCTGAACATTGTTATATGCTAAATAATGAATTGTAAAGAAGTTAGGATAGTATTTCTATATTTAAACTTATGTTTTATAAGGCTCCGCTTGGAGAGACCTTACACATGGTATCAGAGCCTTAGTTTAAAATCTAGGGCCAACGGCCTACCTACCCACCCATCCTCTTGACCCTTGACTGAATGCTATGCCTTATGATCCAAAAACAAAACAGTCCTGAAACCCTCTAAAAATTTAAAACTTGTTGACCTGTACAAGTGAAATCCTTGAAAAGGGTTATATAAACATAAATAACTAGATGTATAAATAATATATCTATGGAAAAATTATAAATCTAGGCCTGAGGGCCAAGCTCCAAGCTCTAGCTCCACCTAACCTGCAAGCCAAGCACACAATTGTTTTTTACACAGATCTATATATAAATAATATGCAAAAAATTATATATATGTATATATAAAATGAAAAAAAAAATATCTTCACCCATAGACATCATGGATTAGTCATTTGATCTTTAGTTGAATAGATTTGATCCTTATGGCCATCAAATGACTAACCTATGATCTCTCCTTTAACCTCTTTTATCATTCAAGTTTAAAAAAAAAATGACAAATAAATGCACGAACCAGTTTATTTCGAGTGCATACCTGATCGAATTCGCTGAGTGTGTTGTGAGATTTTCCATACCTGATAGAATTGCCTCCACGCCTCATAACAAGGAATTTTTGAAATCAGATTGATAGTTATCCATGTCAAACAATCAATCAAATATTCCAACACAAACACGTAGTAAACATGAAGAGACACGACCTCCGACCAAAACCGGTTTAGATGACTGGGAAGGTTATCCCTCCCCCAAAACAAAAAATAAAATAATTTCATTAATAAGATGGCGTTGCCATGTCAAACCCTAACAAAACTTTAATGGCTACTGGGTTTTACATTCATCCATTACCTTTCAATTCTGAACCAAAAATTATTAAAGAACAAGAATACAAGATCAAGTCGAATCCCCGCTATTTTCAATCTATTGTACACAATTTTCCATAATTTTACCCTGTCAAGCCACCAAGGAAGGAGCCGTGAGGGCGTAGTTGCACAACTGAGCACCCACAGGAGGGAGCCGAACCACACAAAGTCAAGCCAATACAAGAACCATGTGCCTAGCCTACCATTCCATGCCTAGTGTGTTCAAAACCCAAGCCCACACAGCCAAAGGACTGCGCGACTGTCACTCTCTTGTTCAACGAAAGCCATGCAAACAAAAACAAACAAAAACCATATGCCAGGGAAGCGAATGAAACCCAGAACCTCTGGGATATAATTTGGAGGCCCGACCAATGCGCCAACCGACCATAGAGCATAACTCACAAGCACCAATCCATATGGAGGTGGAGCCAAGTCCCTGTAACACATAAACCAAGCACAAGCGTCGAAGCTCGACATCATTCCACTCAACTTCTGTTAGCGACAAACACAAGCAAATAAAAAAAGAAAAAAAAAATATTGGGCCTGAGACCCAAAATCCAAGTCGTATTTGAGCCTAAGTTCAAGTGTGAAGCCCGACAAGAGAGCCCACGGGTCACACAGCCCTGTGCAAATTCGACAAGCCAAGAGTGGTAGGTGCACGAGTGCCCTAATCCTATGTCATAGCAGCTATATGCCAAACTCTGAGTCATACCAAAGCCCAAGCCCGAGTCCACAAGTCAACATACAATCCAATGAAAGCTCAGCACAAGCACCATGCCAAAGAGGTGTCCCACATTACTCATCAACAAAAGAACATGCAAAAAAGCCAACACACAATTGAATGCCACAGGAGAAGCCCATAGGGGCGTTCCTTTATCACAGCGTAGTGCCCAAGAGAGCCCATGACTCCATACCCACCGAGCGTATAGGCCTTGCAAATCCAAATGCCAAAGCCACCAAGGAGGAGCAGTCAGGTCTAGTTGAGCATCCAAGAGCAAGCGGCAAGCCACAAGAGCCCATGGGACGATTGATATAGTTGGTCGAGCCCACGAGCTAACCTAGGAGTTCGAGACAAAAAAACAAAAACAAAAAAAAAACCACCAAACAACACCAGACCTTATGTGTGTGAATCTACAACGTAGCCATTACAGAGTGAGGGAGAAGAAAACCTTGGTCGTTGTTGCAGAAAAGGGAAAGGTGACAGAGGAGGTAGGGAGTGTTATGCTAACGTTATGTGTAGGGTTTGGGGATGGAGAGCCCATGAGAGTGTGTGTATGGTTTTGGGTAGTGATAACCTTGGGGGGGGGGCACGTGGGCCTCATGAGAGGACCCACGATGCCCGTTTCAATTTTTATTTATTTATTTATTGTTTTAATTTATTTTAATTGCTTTAAATTATTTATTTATTTTAATTTGTTTTAATTTTTAAATTTTAAAGCTTAGTTGTTTCAAATTTATTTTAATTTTTAAATTTTAAAAGCTTAATTATCTTAATTAAATTTTAAATTGAATTATTTCACTTAATTAAGCAATTAATTAAAGTATGTAGGTACCTAGTATTAATTAATGTTAATAGGTGATTAATAATTAGTGAGTAATTAATGTTAATAATTAATCACATATGTAATGATTAAGGTTAATGATTAATTATGTACAATATCACATTAACTGGTTTTAAAAGAAATTTTGGAGGGGGCTTCATGCATGCTAAGAAGGTGAGTTAGAGAAATGGGCGAGTGTGGTACAGTGCTAGCGTAGCTACCAAGGAGAGAGAATCATTAGTTTTCTTAGGCAAAGACATCGAGCTTAGATGCTTTAACCCTGACCTAACCACTTACCCTAAAGAGAGTAACATCTGTTTATAGACAAGTAAAAAAAAAACTTATGCCTAACCCTATGTTTTCAAGTATAGGTTGCGCGAACATGAGTTGCCTTAGACTATTCCCTGACAAAAATTTGGTTGATGCAGACTCAATTATACAAGATGGTAAGGACTTGAGGAAATCAAGGCAGAGGGGCATCGTCGCAATAACCGCCAACACTGCCACCACCATCGCTTGAATTAGCTCTCATTCTGCGCTCTTTGGAGGCCATTAATGAGGCTTTAAAGGGGCATCAACCAACAGGGGTCGAAGTGGAGCCCCCACTATCTGGAGTGGGTAACCTTGAAGTGTCGAGGGATTCAGGGGGAGGGCCTCCACCCTAGGACATCACTAGAGAACTGCAAAATATCAAACTTCCAGAGTTCATCGGGGGTCATGCTAGTGATCGTGCATAGGCATGGTTAGAAGGAATGACATGATGTTTCACCTTAAGAGACTATGCTTCCACATCTAAGGAGAAAATATCAATCTTTCAGTTGAGGGAAAATGCATTGAATTGGTGGGGAAACCTGGAGAGGC
This sequence comes from Picea engelmannii, assembly GCA_009831015.1. Taxonomy (NCBI): domain Eukaryota; kingdom Viridiplantae; phylum Streptophyta; class Pinopsida; order Pinales; family Pinaceae; genus Picea; species Picea engelmannii. The sequence continues at coordinate 117,505 of ML781191.1, read as the reverse complement.
AGTTTCACCTTACCCCAGACACTATCTCTTGGCAACTTTTTGAGGAAAGGTTTTGAAGGAAATATCTACTAGCTTACTATGAGGAATAACAGGTGGGAGAATTTCATGCTTTAGTACAGGGAAACAGGACCATGGAAGAGTATGATATCAAGTTCATGGAATTGGTAAAATATGTTTCGTACATGGATAATGATCAATGTCAGGCAGAACGATTTGTCTATGGGTTAAACCTTAAGATAAGGGCCATGGTACGAATGTGGAAGCTGTCTTCAGTAGCAGAAGTAGTTGAAAATGCGTGTTATGTTGAGGAACACATGAGCTTAAATGGAGGTATGAGATCGACCTTTCCGCATCATCCTGGATTTGTGGGGAAGGCCCCTAGGACCTTCTCCAGGGGAGGGATCTCTAGGCCACCTCCTTATGGTAATAGAGTCACACCAAGGACAGTTTCCACATGTATTTCAAAGGCAACGAGTGTAGCATCCCGTTCATCACCAATGACGCAGGTAAGTCCACAACCATCTCAAGGAACAACTAGTAGGGGCAGGAGTTCTAGGGGAAGGAACTCATTTCATAGACCGTCACAGAGCAGTTCCCAGGTTCAATCTCGTGTTACATGTTGGGGATGTGGAGGACCCCATTACCAATGTGACTACCCAGAGTTGCAAGAAGGATTTGCGCATAGAGAAGGAAAGGCCCCGATGGGAAGAGAAAGTGGTGGCCACCAAATTTACATAACGGTTAATAATAGCCTGGTAGAACATCAATCCATGGTGGTGGAGTCGTTAAGTATGCTAAATCATATAAATGTTAAAATTTTATTTGATTCTAGTGCTACATATAGTTTCATTTCACCTTTTGCATTAGAAAAGAGTGGGTTGGCAACCTACGAGCATGACGAATTTAAACAAGTCGAGATGGCCTATTGGGAAAAAAAAGCAGTAGGACCTAACGTTGATAATTGTCTAGTAGACCTGGGAGTGTGTACTACCAGGTTGAAGGTATACATCACTACTCTCGAGACGTATGACCTAATCATAGGAATGTATTGGTTAGAAGCCCATCGAGATATGGTAGATTGTTTCGCAAAAAGGGTGCTTTGTGTTGACGATGAAGGAAGGCTAGTAGAGATCCACGGTGTACGAAGAAAGGTGTTTCTACGCTTTATCTCAACTATGAAGGTTAAGAAGTGCATGAGGAAAGGGTGTCGACTATATGTAGTGGAAGTAGTGAATGAAAGGAAAGGACCCTCCTTGGATTAGTACCTAGTATTGTCAGAGTTTAAGGTTGTTTTTTCTGAACGAGTTGCCAGGGTTACCTCCTGAGAGGGAGCTTGATTTTACTATTGAGCTAAAACCTGGTGTAGAACCAATTTCCAAGACTCCTTATAGGATGACAGCAACATAAATTTGTGAGTTATAGATGCAGTTGAAAGATGTACTCGACTTAGGTATAATAAGGCCTAGTGTCTCACCTTGGGGTGCACCAACAATTTTTGTGAAGAAGAAGGACGGTTCCTTACGACTGTGTATAGATTACAGGGACTTGAACCGTACTACAGTGAAAAATAGGTACCTAATGCCACAGATAGATGATCTATTTGATCAGATGAAAGGATCAACGATATTCTCAAAAATTGATTTGCGATCAGGGTATCACCAATTAAGGATTAAGAAGGGAAATATTCCTAAAACTGCCTTTGAAACTCGGTTTGGGCATTACGAATTCGCTGTAGTACATTTTGGATTGACCAATGCACCAACAGTATTCATGAGCCTCATGAATGGTGTATTCTGGAAGTACTTATACCATTTTGTACAAGTCTTTCATGTAATGCTAGCTCTGAAACTTTGGAGGCACTATCTAGTGGGGTGAAACTTTGAGCTCAAAACAAACCATGAAAATTTAAAACATCTCTTCACTCAAAGGGATCTGAATACCAGGCAAAGGCAATGGAGTGAGTTTATGAGTGAGTATGATTTTGGTATTTCATACATCGAGGGAAAAGAAAATGTGGTTGCAGATGCCTTGAGTAGGAGACTACGAGTCTTCTCCTTGGTACCCTTAAAAGTCAATCTGAGGGAATGTGTGTTGATTCAACTCCTTGGAGACAGTTGGTATTTAAAGGTTACTTCAAACCTCTAGAGTGGGAGGCAATTAGATCCAAAGTATGATGGATATAGCCTGGAAGCAAATGGATTATTAAGATATTGAGGAAGGATGTACATCCCCAAAGGTGGGGATATTCGAAGTATCATACTAAAGGAAGCACATAGAGCACTTTATTGTGCGCATCCAGGCATGAAGAAAATGTACACAGACATGAGGAAGCTCTTCTTCTAGGTAGGCATGAAGCGTGATGTAGTCCATTTCGTCACCAAGTTCCTAGAGTGTCAACAAGTGAAAGCCGACCACCATTACCCGACAGGACTCCTACAACCACATGATGTTCCTATGTCCAAGTGGGAAGTCATTTCTATGGATTTTGTTGTAGGGTTGCTGCTCACATTTCATAGACACAATGCCATTCTTGTGATAGTTTATAAGTTAACCAAGAGTGATCATTTTATTCTGGTTAGAGACACTTACGATTCCACTGATGTGGCATGCATGTTTGTAATTGAGGTCATTTGTTTTCATGGGATACCCAAGAAGATCATTTCAGATAGGGACTCCAGATTCACTTCTAGGTTTTGGACAAGTTTGCATTCAGCTTTGGGGACTCAGTTGAACTTAAGCACAACTTATAATCCAGAAACATATGGGTAAACCAAGAGAGTAAATCAGGTTATGGAAGACTTTCTTAGTATGTATGTTATGGATAATCAAACCCATTGGGAGAAGTACCTACCTTTGGTAGAGTTTGCCTACAATAACAGTTTTCATAGCTCCATCGGAATGCCACCCTACGAAGCTCTGTATGGAAGGCCATGCAGAACACCGTTGAGTTGGGAAAGATTAGAATATTGTGTGACAGTTGGGCCATAATTGATTCAAGAGATGGAGGAATAGGTGGTTCATATTAGGCAGAGACTAAAGGAAGCATAGGATAGACAGAAAAGTTATGTTGATGCACATAGGATTGACCAAAGTTATAAAGTGGGAGATCACATTTTCATTCATATAAGGCCTAATAAGAGTACCATTTGGTTCGGGAAGGGGAAAAATTTGTCACCTTGATTTATAGGACCGTTCAAAATCTAAGAGAAAATTGGACCCGTTTCTTATCGTCTCGTACTAGCACCCCACTTTCATAAAATTCTTAATGTTTTTCATGTATTTGTTCTACGTCATTATGTTGCTGATGAATCACATAAACTAAATTGGAAGGAATTGCAGGTATTGGACATGGGAACCCTCATGGTAGACCCGTTATACATATTGGACCGTAGAGTATGACAGCTCAGGAACCATCTGGTAGACCAAGTTAAGGTCTAGTGGGACAAGTATAGTCCAGGATCTGCTACTTGGGAGGATGCCGAGACATTACAACGAGGTTATCCCTCACTTTTTTTGACCACCTCGAGATTATGTTTCTCAAAGGTTGGGTGTATGTAACACCACCTTTTGACTTAGACAACTAGGACTACCTGAGGCCTAATCACCTTTATTTCTATTCACAGTGAAACTATTAATGATACACTTGAACTTTTAAGACGTAGGAACCTTTATGAATGTTTAAATGTTATTTGAATGATGATGGATATGATGAAATCTATTATAAGAATGTAAATTCTATGAATGTTTAAATGTTATTTGAATGATTATGGATATGATGCGATCTATTATGTGAATGCAAATTCTATGAATGTTTAAATGTTATTTGAATGATGATGGATATGATGCAATCTATTATGAGAATGTAAATTCTATGAATGTTTAAATGTTATTTGAATGATGATGGATATGATGCGATCTATTATGTAAATGAAAATTGTATGAATGAGTAAAGTCAATTGAATTATGGGGATACTATGAGATCTATTTCTAACTTGAAAACTTTTATATTAAAGTTGTTGGTACGTGAATACCAAATTGAGATTATGTTTTTATGCAATTACATGATGATAATGCATAGATATGTATGAGTTTGTGTTATAGACTAATTTGCAGGTCAATGGGCTATGAAATAGCCAAGGGATAATGGTAAAAACAAAAGTGGATGTGATGATCACCGACCGAGAAACAATATGGTATGAATCTTTGTATGTGAAATTATATTGGTACAAATTCACTGTTATGATATATGGACCAGTGCAGGTTTTCAGATGGTGAGACTGCCCAAAAACAAAATAAACGATGACAAAATTCCCAACAACACGATGCCACTATATATTCCATTATAGGGTGTGGACCATAGTCCTATTAGGAGGGGTGGAGGCATTTCCCACCGTGTATCCTATGAAACCTGGAGTCATGGGAGGATGGTGTTAGCTCATGCTCCCCTAGACGTGTGATGATGACTGTCAGTTGCCTGCTGGGGAAGCTTGGTCAAGATAGTGACACTTCCGCTTACGGGTTCTATTTGGAGTTAGGTCAATATAGTTGACACTCCAATATAGTCCAGCAAAGGAAGGATATGAATGGAAGATGGAAGTAAGTTAGGGAGGAAGGATGAATAGAAATAGTTGAGAGTGTATGGATATTTGCCTTGTGGTGGAATTTATTGTTTTTCTTTCTGAAAAGAAAATGTGTATATATGTATATTCATGATTACTTAACTAAACTACAATTGTATAAATAAACATTGTTGAGCTAGATTATTGTAATTAAGGGATTTCACAAACATTTGATTGGTTTATTATCTTTTATAAAATGAATAGTCTTGTTGATTGGATTGGATGCATACATAAATTACTATAGAGGTGATAGTTATTGTTATTAGTACATGCACAAGACTTGTATGTACTAGATACACATGCATTTCTTGCACATGTACACTAGTATGTATGAGTTTTCTTGGCTTACTTACTGATAATGTTGTTTATTGGATATGAATGTGTGAACCATGTGTCATTTCCCTTGTATCATAAAATACTTTAACTTCGGGACAAAGTTTTGTGAAGGGTGGGTGTATGTAACAACCCTAATTAATTAATTTATTATCATGATTAAATATTTGTTTAATGAATATTAGTTTAATTAATTAATTAATTATTTTCATGATTAAATATTTGTTTAATGAATTTAAGTTAATAAATTATTAATTTTTATTTTGGAGACTTAATGTATCGGTAGATGGACCCATTTATGGAAGGGGGGATAAGGTGGTTGAGGTTTTAATGGAGGGATAAGGTGGTTGAGGTTTAATGGGGGGATAAGGTGGTGAATAATGAAGGAAATAAGGATAAGCCAAAGGGAAACACTCGAGAAGGGGGCCTTCTTTGGTTTTGGGGTAATATTTTCATATGAGAGAGGGAATTTTTGGACTGGATCTGTATTTCTGGATTTACTAGCAGCTTGCTTGAGGACTTTCACAGGGGGCACCTATTGCAGGGAATTTTGGGCTCGGGGGCCAGGAAAACGTAAGGAATCCTGGGGCTAGGGAGCCGGATAGGCTGTTCCTAGCTGGCTGAGAGGTTAGTCAGTTTTGGGCAGAGCTTTAGCTTGGGGCAGAGTTTCAGAACAACATCAGGTTGATGTAGATATATTTTATTTTCATCATTATTATGCTATTGTTCATAACGTTTATGATGTTTATGTTGTTTATTATCATGTTGCTCATAAATTTTAATTCTGTTGAACATTGTTATATGTTGAATAATGAATTGTAAAGAAGTTAGGGTAACATTTCTATATTTAAACTTATGTTTTATAAGGCTCCGCTTGGAGAGACCTTACACATAGTTGCATAAGTTGCATTGTTTCATAAAGTTGCATAAGTTCCATAAAGTTGCATATTTGCATATAGTTGCATATAGTTGCTACATAGTTTCATATAGTTGCATATAGTTGCACAAGTTGCATATAGTTGCATAAGTTGCATTTTTTGCATATAGTTGGATATAGTTGCATCTTGAAGAGTGGCTCCAAGGGTGGATTAAAGGAATTATCATTCTTGATGGAGAACAACTGCTTAATGTGCATCTTGCAAACAACATTGCTCTCAAACTTGAACTCAAACATAGAAGGAATGATGTAGTGTTTGCATATCTTCACTAGGACAACATGTGCAGTGGTCAGAAAGGAAAAGGCAAAGGCCCTTATTATTCGGTAGGATGAATTCCCTAACTAGATTGTTAAAAAATGGGAAGTTATTTAGATAGGATATATTATAAGGTGTTTAGGAATCCCCTTTAGAATTGACGTACTTGTAGCAGACTTATGCAATTGGGTGTTGAAGAAATTTGAGAATGACCTTCATAGACATTTTTCTCAAGATGTACTACTTGCAAGGAGAATCACCACCATAGCTAACAATATTTTTCCATAAAGACATGTATTGTTCTTTTTCTTTTTTCCTTCTACTATAGGATATAGGAAATTGAATATGCTTCTTATACGGAATTTGAAATTTGGAGGAAACAACCTATAGGAAAGAAGAGATTCCTCCCATTGGCATCGTGGAACTTTTATATAATTCCCAATGAGGCTAGGGGGATAGAATTGACTTACATTTGATATAATGTAATGAGCATAAATGGAAACTTGTATAAACTCACAACAACAAATTGGAAATATGAAAACTAATATGTAATGTGTAAAATAATAGGGCACATATAACATAAATTTCGACAATAGTTAACTAGTACTCTACAACCGTATGTTTTGTGTTTCTGTATATTGATATTTTGAATACTTTCTTATAGATCATAGAAAAGAGATTGTCCATTGTATGTTAGGAAAGTTATGTGTAAACCCAACCTCCTCTAGCTCCTCAAGTCCATAAGGTTGATGAAACCAACTAAACCATGGTGGTCAAAAAGCAACCACATGTTAGGCTGCAAGAGAGAAAAATCAAGCCTATTTTATTAACACTATAACTATATTGTCCTATTTTATTTTATCTTCCTCAGGACATCAAAGGTAACTCCATGTTTATTAGGAACTTATGTTCTCATCATGGTTTTATAATTTCACATTACTTGCATTCACTCATAATTTTTTTCTTTAATCATTGTGCTCTAGCTCCTTTAATATTCCTCTCATGACAATGATAGTAGAATTGGTTCTAAAATTACCAATTGTAGTCAAAATACCAAAATAAAGTCAAATTGGTGTCCAAGAGTGAAATCTAATTATTTTTGCATAAGTATTAAACATAGAAGTTTTTTTGTAATTGAAACATCAATAAAAGGGTTTGATATAATTATTGAGCTTTGTGGTCCCAATGAAAAAATATTGTTATCAATAGGATATCTTTCATATTATTTTGTATCACTGGATCATTGTTTCATGATTCTATTACCTAAGCCATAGTAAGATCCTTTTGTTTCTTGATTCTATTATCGTTTTTCTATATTTTTAAATTTAGAGGTAGCTCCTACAATTTTCCTTGGTCAAGCTATGGTTCAAAAACATGATGAAATTGATATGGATGAAGAGGATAATATCGAGGATCACATTCTTGCATATAAATTGGATAGCTCTTAGGGGATATGCTTCAACATGTTTCTCTTAAGAAGCTTGTTTATGTGGAAACTACTTCAATTTCTATGGGCCATGATCATTTTGATGTCAAGAAATACGAAAATATTACTCTCCTTGTGTATGGACAATTCATACCATCTATGAGCACATAGTACCATTTATATAAGATAAATTGGTAAACAATTATTCATAATAAACACACCTAGTTAAGGTGTTCTAATAAATTCCCCTAGCTGCCATTTCCAAAAGAAAGGAAATATAATTGTTTCAAGCTTCTATTACCTAAGCCACAATAAGCTCCTATTTTTTATTGTTTCTTGACTCTATTATCTATTTTCTATACTTTTAAATTTAGAGGTAGCTCATAAAATTTTGCCTCGTCTAGGTATGGACTGAAAACTCTAGCACATGCATCATTGTGCACCAATAGTAGATTGAGAGGAACATGAAGAAATAAATGTGCATGAAGAGGATAATATTGAGGATCACATTCTTGAAAATAACTTGGAAAACTCTTAGGGGCTATACTTTAACATGTTTCTCTTAAGAAACTTGTTTGTATGGAAACTACTTTAGTTTCTTTGGACCTCGATTAATGTGATGTTAAAAAATACAATGATGTTAGTGTCATTGTGTATACACAATTCATATAGTTGCATAAAGTTTTAACATGTGTTTTATGATATTTTTGGTCCAATACTAGAATGGGTGGAGTGAGATTCTTATGTTGTCTAGTTGTGCAACACTTCCCACTGATTTGACCTCGAACCAAAATCGAATTCTATAATGTTTTAGATCCAAGAAAAAACCATGTAGAATTGAAGGGATGATACATGGAATACAAATGGGATGAAATATAATTAAAAACACAAGATTTCCCTACATGGTGTTCATTCAAGATGAGACAAGGATGGAACATATGCATAGTGGGTGAAGATAAAACTACTACTCTCAATAAAAAAAAAACATAACAAGACACTGAAACTACATTTTATAATAATGTGAAAACCCTAATATGCAACAAACTTAACCCTAATACAAAGTTAGGGTTGAGTTTGATGCCAAGTTGTATGAAAAAAAGGGAAGCCTTGTTGGGACCTAAACCATTAACTCATTACTCTTTTCCAGGTCTTTTTTATCTCATTAGAAAGATAATTTATGAATTTGTAGACTTATGTAAATGCTTTCTCTTGGGTTTAAAATTTTCAAAAAATGCATGGGAAGACCTTGTAAAATGCATTGGAAGTTCATGATTGAAAAATACAAAAACTATCATTACCAAAACCAGTTATGAGATGACCTCAAATAAACTAACCAAAATCATCTTCCAAATGTTATGCATGAAAAGTGTCCCATAAATGTTTGACATGGGAAATATACATTAAGAGTGCAAAGTTAATATTCTCAATGTCGAAAATGTGAACAAATTCAATAAACCTCTACTAGTCTATAACTCTACAAATATTTTTCTCATAACTTGCCTTCATACATAGGAATACCAAAACTAACTTACACCTAGAAGGAAATCATTTCTATAAAATGAATATTTATCAAAGGTGCCTTCATCTCTATTGGGAGTCGTTAAATTATTTTGGTGAAATGATCCATAATCGCATTCCTTGGTCACTTGAGAGACTCACAGAGCAACAACCTGATGGGATATCCCACTCCACCATATTTATTTTAATTTTCCATGTGAGGCCACTTGGTTTGGAAAAGAATATCTTCACTAAGCTTGGTTAAATAAAGGACCAACTTCTTGTACCCAACCTCAGGGGGGACATGCATGAAAAAAAGAAAAGATAAAATTACTTTAATATATTTGATCCAAAATATGTTTAGAATGAAATGGAAGATAATGTTAACACAAGAAATTCACATAGCTACAATGAAAACAAAGGTGAAAAACATTGTACAAGAAAAATGACAGAATTGTGATAACGATCTTTGAAAAGAGAGGTCTGCTATGCTCATTCATAAAAATAACATAAAAAGAGGATGGAATTTCATTTATAATAATTCCAAATTCCTAAGAGGCAAAACCCCTAACCCTAAAATGATGTTAATGTTAGGTGTGACGTTGAGCTTTACAAAAAAAGGAAGCCTTGCTAGGACTATAAATTTTTGCATGTTGTTGTTTTTGGGTCTTCTTTAGCTTGTTTGAAAGAGAATTTGCAAATTTACAGTCACTCGAATCTTTTTCCTTGGGCATCATCATTTCAAAAAATAAATGGGAAGACCTTGAAAAGTGCGGTAGAAGTTCAAGACCCAAAAATTGTGAAAATTTTCGATGTTAGTCTTGGTTTCATGATAAACTTTGACGAACTACCAAAATCAACCCCAAAATGTTACATGTTGTAGGTATCTCACAAATGTTAATGGGAGGTGACAACAAGAATGAAAAGGAAATATTTTCACTATTGGAAATGTGAACAAAGTTTAAAAACCCTATACTGACTAATATATTCATCTCTCAAAACATTTTTCTTCTATCTTTCCCTAAAGGATAAGATTATCAAAATTAATTAACTTGTACCTTGAATTTGTCATCATTCCTTTGAAATGTTTTTTTTCAAAGATGCCTCCATAATCATTGGGAGTCGTTGAAGTATCTAGGTGAAACGATTTGTTACCTCATTCCTCCTCCACTCAAGGGATTGATGGACGAAAAAACTTGATGGGATATCCTACTTCATCACCTTTCTTTTCATCCACAATGTGAGACTACTTGGGTTAGCAAGGAATATCTTCACCAAGATTAGTTAGCTTAAGGCCCAACTTCATGTACACAATCTCATGAGGGACATGCATGAAAAAAAATAGAGAGTTTATCACTGTGATGCCCCTAATCCATATTATCTTTAGAATGAAATGAAATATAAGTAAAGACATCTAATTAAGACAAAGATTTAGTGAAAGTTAATTTTTATTGGTGAAACAATGGTGGAAAACAATGTACAAGTAGAATGGCTAAAATGTGAGTGCCTATCTCTAAAAAGAGATGTTTGCTACAACCATTCACAAAAATATCATAAAAAGAAGATAAAACTGCATTTTATAATAATTTTGAATCCTAACAAGAAAAATCCCTAAGATGAAAGAACCCTAACGCTGATATGAAGTGAGGGTTGAGTGTGATGTTGCACTGTAAAAAAGGGAAGCCTTGCTATGACACTAATTTTTCTCTTATTTCTCCATTTTAGATCTTCTTTAGCTTGTTGAAAAGATAAATTGTGGATTTTCAATCTCATTTAGATGCTTTTCCTTAGGCATCAACCATTTCAAAAAATGCACAAGAAGACCTTGAAAAAAAAGATGGAAGTTCAAGACCCAAAAATGATGAAAGTTATAAATATTGAATTAAGAGAAATATTAGGACCAATTAAGAGAAATAATACCATGTTTAATTGATTATCGACCTCCTTCTCCTTGCACACATGTTTCAAATGGCGTTCCCTCCTTGCTGCCCTAAACCTCCTTCTCCTTCTCCTTGCGCGCAGGTTGACCTCCTTCTCCTCCTCCACATGCCCTCCTCTCTACCCTCGACCTCCTTCTCCTTCTCCTCAACTTCCTTCTTCTTCTCCTTCTCCTAGCGTTCCCTCCTCTCTGCCCTCAAACTCCTTCTCCTTCTCCTCCTCTGCATTCCCTCCTCTCTTCCCTGACCCCCTTCTCCTCCTCTTCGTGCCACCTACCTCCTCTGCATTACCTAACCTCCTTTCCTTCTCATCTACATGCCCTCCTTCTCATCTGTGTTCCCTCCTTCTCCTCTACGTTCCCTAACCTCCTCTACATGCCATAACCTCCCCTCCTTCTCCTCTGCATGCCTTCCTTCTCCTCGACGTGCCCTCCTCTCTACTTTGCATGCCCTCCTCTCTACTCTGCATGTGACCAACTTCGGCTCGAGCTAGCTCGTGAGAGAGTTGAGTTCAAATGTGTTTTTTTTTTCAAACTTATGTTTTGTTATTTGTTTATTTTTTGGTATTTTTTTTCTTTTTTCTTTTATTGTAGTTATATATAATATAATATATATATTGTAATTTATATATTATATAATATATATAATTTATAATTTATATATTATAATTTATAAATTATAATATATAATTTCTAAATTATAATTTCTAAATTATAATATATAATTTCTAAATTATATATATTATATAGAATATTATATTACATAATATTGTCCCAAGTCTCGAAGACAAAAACATCTCTAATCATGTTAATGCCTCTTAGGGTTGGGTTTGATCTCCTAACGATATGCAAGGTCCATAGACTCATACTTCATGTTCAAAACATCACAACTATCCCCATATGGAGACCAAGGATACCCTAGAAACATCATTTCTTATGGTTCAACATGTCATTGTAGGCCCTACATGCCTAGAAACTTCCTTTAGGACCTAAGGCTTGTGTTTCCTCTCTCAATCTTGTCCAAGGACCCAATATCTATACGCGGTGCTCAAAATATCCTATTGATTCCCATACTCCCACTTGAATGCCAAAGATACCCTCGAAAGGTCATCTATGGTGGTTTGAGGTGTCATTCATGAAATTTGAGCCCTAGAAGTTGCCTAAAACCTTGAGAGTTTGGATGTGCTAGTTTGAGGTGTCATTTTTGGCCATGGATGCCTAGAAGCTTTGTACTTCGACTAAGCCTTGGGTTCCCCACTCAACCATATCAAGGCCTTCAGACCCATAGCTAATGCTCAAAACCTTGTGAGAGCACTAACATCATTTCTTAGAGCCCAAGGATACCCCTATGGAGTTTATGTGTGCTACTTTGAGGCATTGTTCATGGCTCTATATGAATCAAAGCTTTCTTTAGAACCTAATTCATGGACTTTTTCCCTATATCATTTCCAAGACCTTGAGACACATACCTACTACTCAAAAACACATAGTGGCACCGACATCCCCAACCATAGGTTGGAATACCCTAAGAAGGCCTTGTGTGGTTATATGAGGCATCGTTATTGGCCCTGGCTAGTTGGAAGCTTCCTTTAAGGCCTAAAGTTCATGTTTCCTCCCTTGACCATGTCAAGGCCCCGAGACCCATACCTAGTTCTCAAGAATGTTAGTGTTACCTATATACCTAATTGGCAAAGGATGCCTTTGAGAGGTCATTTGTGGTGGTTCAAGGTATCATTTATGGGAAGAATAAGAAGTGGGCTGCGAAGAAGATTGTAGCAATGATGCAAGAAACAACACCTCCCTCCATGTATTACAAGTCTTGTGAGAGAAAGTGACACACCAAGACTGCTGGAAATTACACCTCGATAAATGCCCCAAGCACTTCTAAAAGCTAAAAGAAGAAGTAGTTTCACTACCATTCAAAAGGAGGTAACATTAATTAGTTGAAATCCCATTCAAAAGGAGGTAGCATTAATCAATGATAGTCCCAAAAGGAAAAAAGATATGACTGAATTATTTCATGACAATATCCACATGAGACAAGCTAAAGTGGATTACTTGTTTGATCTCGATTCACAATTGAATTTGATCTCTACACAACTAGTTTAAAATATTGGCCTAGAGACTCATGTTCATTCACAACCATATCACTTGGGTTTGGTGAGATGAGACTTGGATTGAGAGTGGTCAAATAGTGCAATTTCAAGTTTTTCATTAACCAAAACTTCGTAGATGATGTGGTAGCAAATGTAATTCCATTGGCTGTGTGTGGAGTTATCTTGGGAAGATTCATAAATATATGTGAGAGATGGCATCTTCAGGAGGAGAACAAATCAATACCAAATTATCAAATATGGGATGGATTTCACCATAAATGCACACAAGAACAATGTTAAACTCTCTTTAATGGACAATCATCAAGTGATGAGAATCATTAGCAATATCAAAAAGTTGGTCTTGTTGATATTGAGCTAAGGAATGCAACAAAGAGAGGGAAATGAAGTGGAGATGAAGGCATCCTTAGAAGGATTTGATGGTATGCAATGCTCACAACTCCAATAGTTGATCGAAACCTACAAGGAGGCATTTCAAGAACATGTGGAACAAGGACTAGAGACACTAAAAATAGATCAATTGATCACGAATTTGAAAAAATGTAGTGTCAAAAAGTGTCCTTGATTTATCTTAGAAAAATAATCAATGGAGGAGCGCTAAGGGTGGATCCAAACAAGATTGCAAATATTGGCCAATGGATTATTCCTACCATCTTGATAAAGATCAAAAGTTTCATGGGAGCAATGCAACACTTGAGGATGTTCATACAAAATTTGAGGATATTCATAGAAAACGTTTAAGCAACAGTTTCACCATTACACACCACGACCGCCAAAGAGAAGAGTTTTCATTGGGGCAAGCCACAACTACAGGCGTTTGAAGAACTGAAGAGAAATATTGGAAATTCTCTAATCTTAGCCATGCCCAATTTATGGTGACCATTTGAACTAGAAACAAATGCAATTGAGTATGTTTTAGGGGTGATGCTTCTGCAAGGAGGGTTGTTGTGTTACCATTCAAAAAATTTTCATGGAGCAATGTTGGACTACCCCACATATGATAAAGAACTCTTTGTTGTTGTGCAAGTAGTGAAGAAGTGGAATTATTATCTCCTAGGGAAAGAGACCATCATACACATAATATTGTCCCAAGTCTCAGAGACAAAAAAATCTCTAATCATGTTAATGCCTCCTAGGGTTGAGAACTAGGTTGTCTCAATGAAGGGTTTTAATTTGTGCAAAGGATGGAGGACCACCATAATGAATTTTCATTAAAAGACAAACCAAATATGAGACTTGGGACAATATTTGAGTCAAATTTGAGTCCAAAAACCCTCCCATATCGTTAAGGAATGTGAATAGTCTATCCATGTCAAATTTCAATGCATGCATAAACAGTTTGAAAAAATTTCAACATTGGCCCCATTCACAAGTCACTGTTGCCCATGTCTAGTCTTAGTACAATTTCCTTGTAAAATTTGTATAATATATTTGAAGAATGATAATTTTGAAGGTGCTAGGCCTATTCCTACACACCACGACCAGATCACCTCTCATTGACAGTCTGTGTATTGATCCCTTTTAGTTTTGGGTTGTTAGTATTTTCAATTTCACTCACCTTTCAATCTAGTCAAAGTTCAATTAATGTCTGTTGTTATTGTAGGGTTATAAAACCTCATGATCCCAATGCCCATATGCCTCCAACCTTGTGATCTAATGATCGTTGGGTGATAACTGTCATGAAGGGTGATGACTAAGACTAGGGGAAACTTTCAATTCAAGGCTAGGAATGACCAAGCCCACATCAAGTGAAGAAAGAAAATTAAGAAGGTACATGTGTTGTCCCATTCCATGTCAACAACAACACATCCATTCATTGGGAACACTAAAACCCGACAAATCGATGACTCCACTAAATTAGGGTTTATGGTTTACATGATGAATTGATGATGGAAGAAAGTGGGTGTGTGAGTCAAATTTGAGTCCAGAAACCCTCCCATATCGTTAAGGCATGCGAATAGTCTATCCATGCCAAATTTCAATGCATTTAGAAATAGTTTGAAAAAATTTCAACGTTGGCCCCATTTACAGTTTGAATTGATGATGGACATACATACGTTGTTGGTATGATTAGGCATATTTGCGCATAGCTCCTCTTGTTTTTGAGAATAGTTCATTCTCTACTAAATAGGGGCAACCACGTGAAGGTGGAAGCTCTAATTATGCCCCCCCCTCCCCCTCACATCACTCTCAATTTCCCCATATTACCTAATTTGAAATTATAAAGAACATGTAGCATATACTATATTATACAAAATAAAAACATATAAAGATCATATAAAAGATATAAACACATACCTCTTCTTTTCAACAATTAAATATCAATCATATTCTTCTTCATCCAACTCAACATCTGTATTAAGATCTAGTTCAAAATCGATATTGGTGAAAGGCTCATTCCTATCAACATCATCATCAATGTCATTTTGACTAATATAGTTATCGATATCGTCAATGAGATTGTCGTCTCCTACATTTGGATGATAAACTCCTTCAGCTTCTTCATCTGACACATCGACTACATGAGACACCTGCTCCTGATCTGCATAATCATGATCTTCTTCCTCATTATTATCTTCATCCTCGGCTACATGATTATACTTTAGTTGTCTTCCTCTTGGATCATATCTAACAACGTATGACCAACCTGCTTTACCAGGTACCTCTGAGTAAAATACCTTTCTCACATTGAATTGGAAGGACATAAGTCTCTGTACCTGGTTCAAATGCCCTTGTATTAACCATGGTAAATCCATTATCGTGCTCAATAACAGTTCTTTTAGGATCACGTTCATGCATCTGTAGCCTGTACCATTTAACCTCAAACAAAACTATTTTAAAGGAATTAAAATCACACTCAATTATATCCTCCAAATGGCCATGGTACCTATTCTCAGTTTCTTCTGTATTTCTATCACTTCTAGAGGAAATGTTGGTGACCTTAAACACTGCAGTTATCCTACAATCCGGGTTTTCATCTTATCATCCAACATTTTGATGCAAAATTTACGACCATTACACCACATAGCCTTGTGATGTTTCAACTACAACATGGACAACAAGTAAAAAAATACATTTCCAGTTAATAAACATCATATAGGACTTAGTAAATATGTATTTCAAAAATTAAACAAACCAAGTACATTGAAAAATTGGGAAAAAATTAGGAAAATGTGGGTAAAACATTTAACTTGCATGTTTATCTTTTAAACCAAAGGCTAAATCAAATTCCCTTGATGTAAGATCAGGAAATTGATCTCGATGATGATGCGTTGTTTTAATAATCTTACTCACCCCTTCCCATGATAACCTACCGAATTATTCTTCAGTATATTCTATCCAATGCTCCATCCAATCAAGGTTGTTTGCAATGTATAAATGTAAAGCATCCCACTCTAGAGAAACTATATGATAGAACAACAATTTAATATCATTAATTAGCTATTGTTAATAAAGGAATAACTTAATAAATGTGTAATATATTAAATCTATGTCAACATCTAATAATTACCTTTCACAGTCCTCATTTTACCTTTCCCCAATAGGACCTCCCCCTCAAATTTGATGATGGAGTCGAGATGCCAAATGTGAGGCACATTCAAATTTAATACTAATTTAGGTAGATATTGACTAATATACACCATGCATTGATATACCATATATCCCTCAACCATAGAACCCCCCGGACGTGCTCTTTGTCTAACAAAAGCCTTCAATGACTTCAACTTCCTCTCCACCATCCACATCGACCTTTTGTGTACTGGTCCACATAATTCAATCTCCTCAACTTTGTGTATGAGGTAGTGTTCTTGTGCATTGAAAAATGATGGAGGTAGATACTGTTGCATTTGACACATTAGTCGGGGAATTTCTCTCTTCCAATACCTTATATCTTCTTTATGGATTTCTTTTGATGATAGCCACCTACAAATGTCAATGCAATAAAATAATATCAAGGCATACATAAATTTGTAGATAAAACATAATATGCCAATAAGTCCTCTATAAATCACATAAGAAGTACATTTTCCTTATAAAAAAATACTTACCTCATGTATTTTCCAAGTACATAAATAATTTGTTTTATGTTGTTGTCAAAGTCGTCCAGGAGAGATAAAGGTAGAACATACTATAACAAAAAACAAATAATTATTATTTGTTTCCATAAAATGTGTACCAATAAGGAAATATATTATAACCTACTAATTATCTTAATGAATGTATGCAAGACATGTGTTTTAATCCCACCAAAATTACCTTTTTTTTGTTAAGATATTTTGTATGTTCGACGAAAACCCCGTCGGAAACCTAATTTTTCGAATGACCTCATTTACAATATTGCTTTGTTTCTCCGTCAATAACCAAGGAAGACTAGTATTATGTTCACGACCATCACCATTAGAATTAATAATAACACTTTGCAATGCGTGATTAGCTTTCTGGATGTCACAACAAATCTTTCCAATTATCTCTCTTTCAGTCCTTTCATCTAATATTCGCCATAACAATTATGTTATGTTCTTCCCGATATGCATTGTATAAAACAAATGAACTATTTGTAGGTGCTAGTAGTATGGCAATCTACTGAATTGCATCGGGTAACTTTTCATTCCTCGTGGAAGCCCATTCGTGCCTTAACGACATTCATGAAACATCAACAAATTGAAATTAACACTAATTAATGGGACACAATGAAATTAATACTAATGAAATTAACCAA
>ML781191.1:89240-99617 GCA_009831015.1 Picea engelmannii | reverse complement strand
CCTCGTGGAAGCCCATTCGTGCCTTAACGACATTCATGAAACATCAACAAATTGAAATTAACACTAATTAATGGGACACAATGAAATTAATACTAATGAAATTAACCAAAGATTTATATAATATGTCATACATAAATAATTTGTGTACCTTGATGATTTCTAATATATTCCAACTTCCACAGGCGAGGTGTCATTCTTCGTGGTTTTTTTCCATTTTCTTCTTTACCATTGAATTTTTCTTTGTGTGTAGTTCGATAACTATGGTTCTTAGGTAGAAAGTGCCTATACTCATCAAACACTTCCTTTCCTAAAATCCTTGAATGATGAGATTTTATCCTTGGACCACAAACTGGGCATGCAAATTTCCCCTTTGTTTGAAGACCTACAAGATATATGAATTAATGTAGCATGAAATTAGAGTTACAATTTAAAATAATGCATGATATTTTCAATAAATATATATAATATTAAATCACAAAATAAAGTAACAATATACCACAAAAATGTGTTAACCCGGGAGCATCATGAATTGTCCATGATAGTATTCCATGGAATTGAAATCATTTTTTCCCTATTGGTCTAGATATGTCATACATAGTGACACAAACCTATAACGTCAACAACTCATCGATAAGAGGCTCAATATATACGTTCACATCTTTAACCTGGTACCTACCTAATTGGTTCAACATACTACATGATTAATTATACTTATCTAGATGTAGTTATATATAAAAGAAATAATTACCATGCATGAAACAAAGAAATGAAATATTTTGTCATACTTTAAAGAAAATAAAAGATAATTGAATACTTGGAACAATCATTGACAACATTGTGTGCTCTCACTTGATCGACATCCAAGGAGGAAGGTTATTGTTTATAACAAAAACAGGCCACACTGAGTACGTAGAATGAATATCTCCAAATGGATTGACACCATCAACTACCAACAAAAGTCTAACATTACGAGGTTCTTCTTTAAAAATTGGCCACTTTTCTTCGATGTACTTCAATGCAGAACCATCTGCAGGCATTCGAAGAACATCATATCGACTTCTATTCTTTGCATGGAAATCCATAAACTGTGCTATACTTTGGCACCTGAACAACTGCTGGAAACGTGGAATTATCGGAATACAACGAAGAACTTTGAGAGGCACCTTCTTTGATGCTTTATCGGTTCAATATCTACTTATTTTATCTTGTGGGCATTCATTTTCTAATGCATATTGTCCATAATATATGATATGATCATTAGGACATGCATCAATAACCTGATAGTCCATTCCAATTTCTTTCATAATCACGAATATTTTGTGATATGTGCATGGAAAAATATTTGACGTCGGTAATAGAACTTCACCTAACAATCTACAAAATTCTAAACAATAAGTCAATGTAAAAAATATTAATCATCAATATCACATCCAATATACTAATTTACAAATTAGAAAACAATAGCAATATAGGAAAAAACTGAACCTTTTAAGTATTTGTGAACATGCAGGCATAAATAATTAACAAATTAAATACCTTAGTATCTGTGTGAGGCATGTGTTTGATAAACCATTCAAAACCTTCAGGGTCACCAACAACAATATAGCAGATAAAAGATTTGTTGTTGAGCCTTCATAAAGAGGTTGACGCGACTTCTCGAGTAGAGGATCAACATCATGACTATCATCCTAGTTGTCCTCATCCATTGGAGAAAATGTGTCTTGGATCAATATATGTACCTCATATTTCTTATTTGAATCACTAACGTTATCTCCATCCATATCATCATTAATAACTTGATCAACAACTTCAATATTTTGATCTTGAAGTTCATCACCCTGTAAAGGAGTATTTCTGCTAGTACTTGGCAAATAACTCTCTGGAGGTCGACATTTTGGGGGCATCGTCTATATATTTAAAAACAATGTAGAAAAGTTAGTGTGTATATAAAATATAAAAATCTCGATAAGAAATATTACTATAATTCATGGCATGCTGATTATTATAGAGAATACATTAAATATTGAATCCTCTTACCAAGGGACGATATTCATAACCCCCTTCAGTGTACCCCTTCTCCTTACAATGTCTTTCAGATGTTGTTATTAAAAGTCTTTTTCTTTGCAAGCCTTTGCAATCATAGCAAGGGAAATAACATTTTCCATCTCCCCTCGCCTCTAATGCCACTCTTAACTGAGAAAGCTTCCTGTCATTTTCGTTCATAGTGACAAATCCTTGTCCTGAAAATAAATTATCTTACCTACACCATACCAAACAGTAAGTTGTCAAATTTTTATATTTTAGCTACTCCTTTTGATTATGATATGTTTATTTACAGTGACCTACAATCCTCACAATTATTTCTTGTAAGACATTTTGACATGTTGTATTTATTTATTATCGATTAACTATTAAGATTGATATGCTTCAATTTGTACTATAGAGTAGTGTGTACTGAATCACCATGGAAAATAATTACACACCATTTAACGAAAGTGGTCAAAATTTCTCAAACTTGAATCACTTGACACCATAGTACACTAGTTAAAAGTGATTGTTATGTGCCTAATCACGACATAGATAACATCTTTATAATAAGGTCATATGTGTACAAATGTTTCCTTTATATAATAACGACATATATACCTAACATAAGTTTAGGGTTAGTGTTTATGTATCTTATTGTTATAAACATGAGTTTCCTGCCTATCTTATATATACTATAACTTATCATTTATCAATATAATAATCAACTTCAAGATTTTATTCATGGAAATTTCTTCCTTCATTTAATTGAATTAGTAAGTTCTAGACAACCATTAGGTGTGCAAGTATCCCAACCACTATTGTCACTGTTATATTATTTTCAATTTATGCAAGTGTGATCCCATTTGGGTACTAGGGATGTAACAAGTGGTATCAAAGATTCAATCAAGATTTGTTGGTGTTTTTGTTTTACTTCTTAAAAATAAAAGAGAGAATAAAATGACAATCAATTACTATCATTTCACCGATAAGGGTTGAGTTTCAAGAGCACTTCCATATCTTTAACAATGAAAAGAGAGAGACATTCTAGCTACAATTGAAGGGAAAAGGGTATGTGGATTCCATAAACCTAGAATATTATGGAATCCACATACCCTTTTCCATAGAATATACTAACTAGATCCAGAAACCAAAGACATGAAATATGGTGCTACACATATAATATATTATCAAGGAAAAAACAAGCTACATGAAATTTGGACATTTGAACAAAAAATTACAAGTTAAATGAGTACGTCAATAAAAAAAACATACTAACCTTGCAAGTTCAAAATCTGAGCTATGTAGATCGAGAATTGGATTTGTTCAACCGGTGGGTGACGGAAAAAATAAACAGCTCAAACAAAAGCCACGAACAATGTCGCAACTATAGAAATTACGTTGCAAATTCTCTTAAAGTCAGGTATATATAGATCAACTAGTCAACTAGCTGTTAACACTGACCAATGTGATAGGCAAAATTTTCGTTGCAATAGCGATGAAAATCCTGACCAAGTTAAAAAAACTATTCGTGGCTGTATCAATGAAATTTCATGGAAATATCCACGAAAATCCTGCACTATTTAAAAAAAAAAATGAAAATAATGGAAACGTGGAAAACTTTCGTGGAATAATCCATCCATATGTAGTAGTGGAAACTCTGTGATCCACCTCGAGGTAGGCCAATCTAAGATCACCTAGATATTTTCTTGATGCACCTTCACTCCCTCAACACCTATTATGTGCCCTAAATACAATATCGTCGTCAGTCCAAATTCACACTTTGCCTCCTTGGAAAAAAGCGATTGTTCCTCCATAATGGTGAGAATCTCATCCACATGCCCCAAATGTTCTCTCCACGTCTTACTATAGATTGAAATATCATGAAAGAATGCCAATAGGAACCTTCTCAACTGTTTTTTGAAGATATGGTTCATAAACAATGGAAATATAGTTGGTGTGTTAGTCAACCCAAAGGGCATGACCACAAACTCATAGTTACCATAGTGACATCAGAATGTTGTTTTGTGGATGTCCTCCTCTCTCACCCTGATATAGTGGTATATTGATCGAAGATTAATCTTCGAAAAATATACTACTCCATGTAGCTCATCTATCAACTCGTCAATCCTTGGTATCGGGTATATGTTCTTAATAGTCTTCTTGTTTAGAGCCCTGTAGTCAATGCACATTCTCCATGTGCCATCCTTCTTCTTCACCAATACTACTGAAGAAGCAAATGGACTAGAGCTAGGCGCATGTATCCCATCTCTAACAGATCTTGTATGGACTTTTCTATCTCATCCTTGAACTTCTTTGGGTCCCTGTATGGTGTAGTAATCATTGGCTTCGCCCCTTCCTCTAACTCAATGACATGTTTGAATCCTTGGTCTGGTGGTGTTCTTGCTGGTAGTATCTCTAATACCTTATCATGCTTACCCAGTAACTCTTGTATGTTCGCATGGTAATGCTAACGATCCTAGGATGGCTTCTGCATTGTGACCAAACACTCCGCTCCGCATGCCACATTTCCGTGTCTAAAGAGAGCCTCCATGCATCTGTTGGATACAACCTTAGGTGCTCCTAATGACATACCCCTATTGTCTATGAATTCCATCCTCATCTCCCAATAATTCATTTTTAAGTCTCCAAGGGAATATATCCATTATACTCCCAATATGACATTGGTGTCTGCTAGTTCCACCACATAAAATTCATCGGTCAATGTGTAGTTTCCGAATGTCACATCCAAACCTCTAATCCTCCAAATACATGTCATGTTGTACCCATCTGCCACTACTACTTCAAAACCCTCAAATTCATCTATGGGAATTTGTCTCCTGGTAACCAATGCCACATCTATGAAATTATGGGTGGCCCCTCCATCAATCAATGATATAACTATTTATCCCTACATAATTCCCCTGATTTGGAAGGTATAATACACGGGGACTCTTGAAAATGTGGCCATGGTCACCTTCTTGACCCCTTCTTGTAATGGTGCATGTTCTAAAATTTCAAGGTGTGGTGCTTCACCACTATTATGACCATCATCTAGACTGTGCAGGTTCTCCTCTTCACCTTCATCTTCTTCATCATATAGTAATTCAATATCATGAACCTTTCCCTTTCTCTTACATCTATGACCTGGTTCCCATGGATCCTTGCAACTAAAGCATAGTTTCTTTCTTCTAATCTCTCTCTGAGTGTCTTCAACCAACCTATCTTTCCCTGTCAATGTATGTGGGGAAATATTTTCGCTTTCCCCTTCTGAGGAATGAAGGTTTTTACTAGGGCCTTTTCGATCACTGTGTCTACCATATATTGAGTTTGTTTTATGACATCATGTAATGTGAGTGGCATAAAAGCCTTAACCAAACCCTTCAAGGGTTTAGTTAACCCCTCTGTAAATAACATCACTAACGTTTGTTCTAATATATCAGTTACTTTGACAACCAAACTATGAAACTCTATGATAAGTTCCTCCAATGTACCTATCTGTCTCAATTTGTCCAACTCCCTGAAATGAATTTCAGGATCCTTTCTTTCGAACCTATCCATTACCCTTTGGGTGAATTCTACATATAATGTAATGTTAACATGTTCAAGGGTGACCAACCCATGGTGCCACCATTCATGAGCCTCCCCATCTAAATGTAAGGTGGAAATATTGATTTCCTCTACCTCGATCATTGGGTTGAGATGGAGGTAAGTGTCCATATTCTGAATCTAAGCACTAGTTGAAATATTAGTTGATCCATTGAAAGAGGGAATAGTTAACCTACCTGCCCTGTGCATAAGATCATAGTTTTGATGGTACTGCACTGCTTTGTTCCATTCCCTTGGCTTGTTCCTTTATTTATCATTGTAATAGTCTTGGAAAGAAAATGATTCCTGGAAACCTTCTGGTGTGGCTAGGTACTCTTTGTAACCCTTAAGGGGATCACTATCCTAGTCCTATTGTTCTTGAACTTCTGTCTGCTGCTCCTTAAGAAATTGTGGTAATGATGGCTTGGTATTTTATTGCTACCTATCAGTGAGGTGATCTATATTGGAATATGATTTATTTTATTCTTCCTATAGGCCCTACTACTTTTTTGACTGCTCTTTGTCTGATTCCCATTGTAACCTCCTTGAATTTGAATGAGTTGTGTCAGGAGTTGTGTTTTCTGTTGTTGGCTAGAAGTCATCTGTAGTTTTCCTACAACTATAGATTACAAAAATTGTTGGACTTTGTCTTCACCCTGGTTTCCCATGCTTCCTTATAAATATGATTCTGATGGGATTTATTCTAACTTCCTCTCTGGTGATTTTTTAGAGGGTTGTCCTCCACCCCCCTTCTTCCTCGACATTATAGGCTGGTAGAATCACCAACTTTGATACCACTGTAATATCCTTGACCCAAATTATTAATTCTTCCTATCTGAAAATGCTATTAATGTTGATTAATTGGGTTGGTTTTCATTGATGTCAACCCTTGAAGAAAGTCCGGTAGTGAATTATGGTAGCACAAAGGTTTAGGTAATGGACCCAAGTTTGTTTGATGTATAATTGTATGAGTTTTAATATATTTTAAGGTAATACTATTCTATATGGATAGTACATGCCATGTCATTCCATTTCCAGTGGTATGTGGAACACCACATAACTCCTCACAGTTAGAAAGTTATGGCTATGTCAAGTTGGAGAACCCTCATGAGTCATTTAGAAGCCCAAAAAGGTCAAAGTAGTCAAAGTGGTTGCAAAGAAGAATTTTTTTAAATAATTAAGTGAAGTGATGAGTGTACTGTAATTCAAAGTGGATAAAAAATAAATTATTTAAATAATAAATTTAATGGAGAAATTACTAAGTGGACAAGTGGTTAGAAGTGGGTTAGCCCTAAAATAAGGAAAGTGGGTTAAGAAATTTTAGAAGGTAAATAATAAAGTGAAGTGATGAGTGTACTATAAGTCAAAGTGAATAAAATATAAATTATTTAAATAATAAAGTTAATGGATAAATTACTAAGTGGACAAGTGGTTAGAAGTGGGTTAGCCCTAAAATAAAGAAAGTGGTTTAAGATGGTTAGAAGGTAACCCCTTGAGGAAGCTACATAAAATTATAAATAAGAGGCAAGGGTCTCTCATTTTAATCACACTTGAGCATATTGAATATATACAAGTGACTGAGGTAACCAAAGGACATCTAAGATGAATTTCAGAGGGAGGTTGAAGTAAAAAAGGTCGAAATTCAAGGAAGGATAAATTATTTTGATGATGCTTTCTAAGGTATGTTATTTACATGTCATCTCACCATTTTTGCAATAATTTTTTTTATAGAATGATTTAGACCCTGAAATAGGGAGGCCATTGAGGACACATATCCAAGTAGTTGTGATAAAAATTTCATCTTGTGGGTCATTGTATTTTTGGATTTACTCTCCGTGGAAAATAGGGTTTGTGGCTAGTCTTGAAACTAGTTTAAAACACGTGTTTCGGGTAAAAACATCATAACTTCTTCATAAGATATCCAAATTTAGTAAGAACAAATGTATTGGTTATATTATAGTCTGTAGTATGTTGTGTACCATTTTCAAATCTATAAACAAATATTCCGTGCAGGGAATTCTCTATAAGTTCGTTCTCTAGAATAAGCTAGAATTCAAAAAGGTATGCCATTTTTGCTATAACTCCTTTTCTGAGAGGTTCCAAGTAGTGAAATCTGGAGGCATTGCATAAAAGACACTAAAGAACAATGTGTACCATTTTCAGATCTTTATTTATTATAGGTACATAGTTATGATTATTGCAAGTTAGGGTTGTTGACTAATCCAAAATAAGTCATGTGAGACTAAAGTAAAGTTTGATAAAATGCTAGTCTCTTGTTGTTAAATTTAAGGAAGGTTTGTAGGTATGTGATCATATACACCAGGTCTATTAAAAAGTTACAAATAATATTTTGATGCGAAATATATGAGGGTTTTTGGTTGAGGTTGAGGTACAGGTTGGTGCATGGTTGATGCACTTATTTATGGTAGAGGATCATTACAGGTTGAGGTACAGGTTGATGCATGGTTGATGCACTTGTTTATGGTATAGGTTGATTACAGGTTGTTTGGTATAGATTGGTGCATGGTTAATGCACTTGTTTATGGTATAGGTTGATTACAGGTTGTTTGGTATAGGTTTACAACAATATATCTCATAGTGATAGTGTGACAGTGGTTCTATCATTCTACTTTTATTTTCGAGTGGTTGGACGTGGCAAGGATAGGTGGTTGTAGCCACCTTTCGGTTGTAGTTGGAAAACATAGGGGGTTGTAGCCTCCTTCTAGTTGTAGCCATAGAATTGGGGAGGTTGTAGTCTGATAAACTAGTGGGTTGGAGCCTCCTTCCATTCACAGCTGGAAAACAAAGGAAGTTGGTGCTTCTAATGAATGTAATTCTTAAAGACATATAAGAAAAAATATTTTGTGGTTTTCTCTCGCTTTGGGTTTCCACATAAAAACACTGGTGTACTATGTATGTGTATGATTTCTCATTTTTTCATTGTTTATTTACTATGAAACTATTGGACGATAATGCTACATTGATATAACACTTTCATTTTGTGGTTAAAAATGATTAGTTTACTCTATTACTGATTCACCCCCCTCTTAGTAATCCAACAATTGGTATCAGAGAAGGTTCCTTCAAGAATCAATTTAACCACTAAAAGGTAGATGATGGAGAGAAACAACATGTATAAACATGGAATACCACTGTTTGATGGACATAAGTATGCATTCTGAAGAAGAAGGATGAAAACATATATATAGGAATAGGGATTTGAATTTTTGCAATCTATAGTAGATGGATACAAAGAACCAACAGTTCTGCCAACGAGTGAAAGATAAATAAAACTCGGTCAAAATAATTCCAAAGACACAAATGCACTTCTAAATGGTATTGGTCAATCGGTATACACCAAAGTTATGCATTATAAATCCGCTAAAGTGATTTGGGACAAACTTAAAAATATTTATGAAGGAGATTCAAAAGTCAAAGCAACAAAGCTTCAAACTTACAGAGGTCAGTTCGAACAACTAAATATGAAGGAAGATGAGAATATTGCATATTACTTCTTATAATTCGATGAAACAATAAATGCAATCATAGGATTGGGAGAAGAAATTAAAGAATCTATAATTGTTCAAAAGGTTCTAAGATCTCTTCCTATGATATTTGATCCTAAGATTCCAACACTAGAAGAAATAGCAGATTTAGACTCAATATGTTGGAAGATTGATTGTTGTCATTGATGTCAACCCTAATCATGGGTTTTGGACCGCAAGATTGATAAAGGTATTTGGACATGAAGGAAAATGCACATGGATATACAACATCCATGAATGGATAGTATACATCATGCTGTTTCCGGTGGTATGTGGCATGTCACATGGATCCTCATGGTTGAGGAGAAATGAATTTTTGAAGATGACAAAGTGAATTGAAAAAGGAAGTACATGTAGGCCCTGAAAATAATTAAAGAAAATAATTACAAAATAAGAAAGTGTCAGGTCAGCCCTAATGTTAAAAGAAAGTGACATAAATGGTATAAATAAATATCATTATACATTCATTTGATACAAGTCTAATTTCAGAGTGAAGAAGAAGTAAAAGAAGGTCGGATTTCAAGGGAGGATGAAGTCTTTTGGTGATGTGTTCTAAGGTATGTTATTTTCAGGTCATCTTACCATTTTTGCTATAACTTTTTTTATAGAATGATTCAGATGGTGAAATCACTACAGTATTGAGAAGACATATCAAGGTACCTCTGGTAAAAATTTAAGCTCTTGATTCCCTAAAATTATGGAGATACACTCTGTGGAATATAGGGTTTGTGACCAGTCCTGAAACTAGTCAATAAACAGGTGTTTTGGGTAAAATAGTCATAAATTTTTCATACAGACTCCAAATGCAGTGGGACCACTTCCACTAGAAAGAGTACGAACTCTAGTTTCTTGTGTGCAAGTTTCAGAATCATATTTTAAATATTGAGTGCGGAGCATTGTAAATTCTAACCTTGTACAATATCTACTGCAAACTGATATTCAGAAAAGAACAGAAAAGTTACAATGGCAAATACAAACATTACACAAAGATTTTTCACCTGGAAACCCAAACTGGGAAAACCAACATATATTATATTCATACACATTGTGTTACATTGTTTACAATACAACATATGTATAGGAGCCAGCGGCATCCAAAACCCTAACCCAATGACCTGGATTAGTCCAAAACCCTAATTCCTTAACCGGAAATAGAAAACCATCGGCAAAAAACCATGTGCCGAAAAACCACCTAATATCATGTGGTCCCGGAAATATG
>ML781191.1:67403-78009 GCA_009831015.1 Picea engelmannii | reverse complement strand
TAACATTATCTACAGGATCAGATTACTCCAAGAATTGAATAATTGCAGAAATTGAAGAAGTCTCAGAAAGCATTATCAGGTTCTATGTGATGATTGGTTGATGGTGATGATTTAATGTAAAGTTTTATTATCTCTCATACATTATTGGGTGGAATGAAGGGGCAAGGATATAGAGTTCAAATATATATTGATATTGGAGGATTGCATCTTCCTCTTGGAGTTTTATCCCTCCCTTTACATTTGGAAGCTGTAGCTACCTTTGGAAGTCATTACTTCCCTTGAACAAAACTATTGATTATTTCTCATATATTGTGCATGGTGTATTGTGGTGTATTGGTGTAACTCTTATACTATTGTTCATTGTTCATTGAATATAATTGAATGGTTTAAGTATAAGTTTAAAAAGGTTTTTAAATTGTACTTGATACTAATTCACCCCCCTCTCAGTATCAACACAATAAGCATGGACAAACTACATGGAATCTTCACAGCATATGAAATGGGAATTGAACATGAATATCCATATATAAAATAAGAAACTTTCAAAGAATGCAAAAGGTTAAATAAAAATGGAAAGAAAAAAGAAAAAGAACATAGCAACAACAATGACATCTCAGAAGATGATGAAGAAATGACCAACTTTGTCAAGAGATTGAACAAGGGAACCAATGGAAGATATAAATGTAAGTTTCCATTGATTTGTTTTAATTGTGATGGTATTGGTCATTTTTCTAACAAATGTGCTCATAAGAAAAATAAGGGGAATGATGAAGATTACTCAAATAGAAAACAAACATATAAAGGAAAAAGAACCACAAAGAAAATTTTCAAGAAAAACTTATGCACCAAAGAAGACATCTCCTCATCAGATGAAGATGAAGTTAGTGACAGTGAGGCAGAAAGAGTTCTATTCATGGAAGTAGAATAATTTGACAAAGAAGACACCGAAGAAGAATATGAAGAGGCAGAAGTTGACTACCGAGAAGAATTATTGACTCCCATAGAAGTTATATGAAGAGAAAAGAGGGAAAAAAAGAAGCTACAAGAAGAACTACACAAGAATGAAGACACTCAAGAACTAGAGAAGATCATCACTAATTGAAGGTTAAAATAGAAGAATATAAAAGAATTGAAGAAGCACTCAAAGAATAGTTGGAATAAAGAGACATGATCATTGGAAATTTGGAAGAAAATATTGTCACATTGAGAAAGGATCTTCAAAAGAAAAATATGAAAAACAACTCAAAGTTTTTGGATGAAATTATCAACAGTCAAAGGCCTAATCATGACAAGTCCGGACTTGGATACAATTAGACAGAAAATGGATCAAACTCCAAAGCAACAAAACAAGAAACATATCAAAAAAGTTATACATAAACAATCAAAGAGGATAGGAAGACTTACAAGGAAGATTACAGGGACACTCCTCCATCGAGAAGATTCAGATTTCAAAATCAAATAATAACAGAAACAAATAGGCCTCAGGAAGAAGAAGGATTCATACGATTAACTCCTTTAATAAGATATTCAACTCCCATGTATCAAACTATCTTTTTGGGTTTATGTTATGCATGCAATAATTTTGGGCATAAAGTTGTAAGTTGTAGAGCTAATAGCAGAAACATAAACAACTTTGAAAGTCATACACAAAATGGTTATCCAAGAAGGCCTAGTGAAACACAGAGAAGAAGCTACAACAGGTTTGAATCATTGAGCACTGAAGTGGAATGCTACAAGTACAATAACTTTGGAGATGTGGCCAAATATTGTAGAATGACAGTCCCTCCTAGAGAACCACAACCAAACAACAACAATCATAGACAGGAGACTTAGAAGAGAACATGGATAAGAAAGAAGAATTAGTATAGAAATGAAGAATTCACACTTTCTCTACAAGATAAGCAGAAGAAGCATGGTTGGTATGTTGACAGTGGTTGTTCAAAACATGAAGAATAGGTGAAAAAAGACTAGGTCCCAGATATCGTAAGATTGGAAATAAAATGAGATGAAGAAAATTTTACAGAGAAAAGGAAAGATGTCAGATACATAAAGGTTTGGAAAAAAATTGAAAGAAAAGAAGAACAAGTAAATAAGGAATAGGTTTAAGAGATTGTACTTTTAGGCACTGTAGTTAGATATGAATCGACAGATAGAAAGAAAGAATTCATAGCTCAAATAGATGATGAATCTACTAACGAAGATGAAGATGAATACACTTCAGAGCAGGAATTGTTCTGAGCCATCCATCTTAGAGAATCTCAGATAATATGAATAATAGACAGGGGGAGTCTATGTGGTATCTAAGACAGACCAGAGAACCATCCTTCGAGCATCTTGCAGAGTTTGAGTAGACATATTTAGTGCATTCAATTAGAAGAAGTACAATATGATATATTAATTAGGTGTAGTAGTACTTCATGATAGTACAATGACATATGAGTCAAAATTATGGACAGTTGTGTAGCAGAGTCTTGGACAGTATGGACAGAGATGGATTCATAAGAACACTTAGCAGGATTGGAAAGATATATGATAGTGGATGAGAGCATGGATTCCAAATTGACATATATTTTTTGAAAACATACAATGCATAAAATAATTCACATTCAAAACAAAGTAATGCTCATAAACAAAAATGATAAAAATCCCTACGAGCTATGGAAAGGAAGTGCATAAAACAACCTCTACATCAAGGTAACTCAAGGTAGTATTTTATTAATTGAAATTTATGTTGATGATATTGTTTTTGGAATTACTAATGACAGGTTAAGCCACAAGTTTGAAAAGGACATGAAAAATGAATTTGAAATGTCATTACTCAGACAACTATCCTTCTTTCTGGGTCTTCAGATATGTCAAAGAAACTGAGGAATTTTTTTCTCAAATTAAGTATATCAGAGAAAGACTAAAGAGGTTTAGAATGGAAGATTCCAAACCAGTTACCACTCCTATGCAATCCAGTTTCAAATTGAGCAAAGGTGATGATTCACAACCTATAGTAGAGACAATACAAGTCAATGATTGGTAGCTTACTATATGTGACAACGTCTAGACTAGATGTAATGTAGGCAGTTGGACAAGTGGCACGATTTCAAGCAACACCAAAGGAATCACATGTCTTAGCTCTGAAGAGGATTTTCAGAACATAAGAGTTTGGATTATGGTATCCAAAAGGAAAGGATCTATCACTTATTGCCTACACAGATGCAGATTGAGCAGGTTGCATTGATGACCGATGAAGCACCAATGGATAAGCATTCTACTTGGGTGAGTGTTTATTATCATGGATAAGCACGAAACAATCATCAATATCCTGATCTACAACCGAGGCAGAGTATATTACAACAATAGGATGTTGTACACATGTTCTATGGATGAAAAAAACTCTGACAGATATACAGGTTGAGTATGCTGAGCCCATTCCAATCTATTGTGATAATACACGCACCATATGTATCTCATAGAACCTGGTGATGCATCCAAGATGAAGCACATTCCAATCAATTATCACTTTCTATGGGAACAAGTTGCAGAGAAGAACATCATAGTTGAATATGTGGGCACAAAATAACAAGTGGAAGACATATTTACAAAACCGCTTCCAAGAGAAGCCTTTGAGTATCTTCTCCAAAGACTCAGAGCAATTTCTACTCCAAAATGAATTCTTTTGAATGCTTATCTTATATGTCTTAGATTTACATGAGGAAGCACCATAAAGAGGATAATTTAGGTTCGGAGATCAGTTTTAGGAAGAGTTCAGTCAAGGGGAGTATTCCTAAGAACATTTCAGTTAGGGGGAACAACCCCAGATGGAAAGATACCTTTTCCCTTGATGACAAGGGGGGAGAGATTTATCATATGCAGAGAACATAGGCATGGTTCTAGGGGGAGCGATGGTCACAGGGGGAGCATGAGTTATATGACTTCAGTATTGCATCAGATTTTTTCCATCAAATCCAAAGGGGGAGATTGTTGATTAATTGGGTTGTTTTTTATTGATGTCAACCCTTGAAGAAAGTCCGTTAGCGAATTCTGGTAGCACAAAGGTTTGAGTAATGGACCCAAGTTTGTTTGATGTATAATGGAATGATTTTTAATATATTTGAAGTTAATACTATTCTATATGGATAGTAAATGTCATGCCATTTCCAGTGGTATATGGAATGTCACATAGCTCCTCACGGTTAGAGATTTATGGCCATGTGAAGTTGGAGAACCCTCATGAGTCATCTAGAAGCCCCAAAAGGTCAAAGTAGTCAAAGTGGTTGCAAAGAAGAAATTGTTTAAATAATAAAGTGAAGTGATGAGTGTACTATAAGTCAAAGTGGATACAAAAGAAATTATTTGAATAATAAAGTTAATGGATAAATTACTAGGTGGACAAGTGGTTAGAAGTGGGTTAGCCCTAAAATAAAGAAAGTGGTTTAGGAGATTTTAGAAGGTAAATAATAAAGTGAAGTGATGAGTTTACTATAAGTCAAAGTGCATAAAAATAATTTATTTAAATAATAAAGTTAATGGATAAATTACTAAGTGGACAAGTGGTTAGAAGTGGGTTAGCCATAAAATAAGGAAAGTGGTTTAACATGATTATAAGGTAACCCCTTGAGGAAGCTACATGAAAGTATAAATAAGAGGCAAGGGTCTCCCATTTTAATCACACTTGAGAATATTGAATATATACAAGTGACTAAGGTAACCAAAGGATATCTAAGTTGAATTTCAGAGGGAAGGTGAAGTAAAGAAGGCCAAAATTCAAGGGAGGATAAATTCTTTTGATGATTCTTTCTAAGATATGTTATTTACAGGTCATCTCACCATTTTTGTAATAATTTTTTTCTTGAATGATCCAGACTAGGAAATTGAAAGATTGTTGAGGAAACATATCCAAGTACCTGTGACAAAAGTTTCATCTTGTGGGTCGTTGTATTTTTGGAGCTACACTCCGTGGAAAATAGGGTTTGTGGCTAGTGCTGAAACTAGTCTAAAACAAAAGGTTCGGGTAAAAATGTCATAACTTCTTCATAATAGATCCAAATTCAGTAAGACCAAATGTATTGGTTATATTATAGCATGTAGTATGTTTTGTACCATTTTCAGATATATACAACAGATATTATGTGCAGGGAATTATCTACAAGTTCGATCTTTAGAATGAGCGAGAATTTAAAAAGGTATGTCATTTTTTCTATAACTCCTTTTCTGAGAGGTTCGAAGTAGTGAAATCTAGAGGAATTCCATAAAAGACACTGAAGAAAATTGTGTACCATTTTTAGATATTTATTCATTACAGGTACATAGTTATGATTATTGTAGGTTAGGGTTGTTGACTAATCCAAAATTAGTCATGTGAGACTAAAGTAAAGTTTGATAAAATTATAGTCTCTTATTGTTAAAGTTAAGGAAGGTTTGCAGGTATGTGATCATATACATCAGGTCTATTATAGAGTTAAAAATCAAATTTGGATGATGAAATTGATGAGGGATTTTGGTTGAGGTTGAGGTATAGGTTGGTGCATGGTTGATGCACTTGTTTATGGTACATGCTAACTACAGGTTGATGTACAGGTTGATGCATGGTTGATGCACTTGTTTATGGTACAACCTTATTACAGGTTGTTTGGTATAGGTTGGTGCAAGGTTGATGCGATTTTTTATGATACATGTTGATTATAGGTTGATTGGTATATGTTTACAACAATATATCTCACAGTGATAGTGTGACAGTGGTTCCATAATTCTACTTTTATTTCAAGGTGGTTGGACGGGACAAGGATAGGTGGTTGTATCGACCTTCCGATTGTAGTCAGAGAACATAGGGGGTTGTAGCCTCCTTCTGGTTGTAGCCATAGAATTGGGGAGTTGGAGCTTCCCTCAAGTTGTAGCTTGAGAAATTAGGGGGTTGGAGCCTCCTTCTAGTTGCAGCTAGAAAACAAAGGAATTTGGTGCTTCAAATGAATGTAATTCCTAAAGACATATAAGAAAAACCATTCCATGGTTTTCTCCCACTTTGGGTTTCCACGTAAAAACACTGGTGTACTATGCATGTGTATGATTTCTCATTTTTTCATTGTTTATTTAATCTGCAACTATTGGACAATAATGATACATTGATATAACACTTGCATTTTGTGGTTAAAAAGGATTAGATTACTCTATTATTGATTCACCCCCCCTCTCAGTAATCCAACAATTAAACCCTTACAATAATTTGCTAAATGAGAAATATTATCAAACACATGGAAAGCACACATAAATAGAGAAGAATAATATGACATCTTATTATGAATGGGAAAAACAATACAAATATCTCTAGTGGCTGTAAAAACAACTGCAAAAGAAGACTATGAATATAAAATATTGGTTGCTAGGAAGCTACACAATTTTCTACAAAACACACAAGGAAACCGAGTATGATGCCAACATAGAAACCGAGACTCTCCAAGCCTCCCACTTCTCTTCTCTAGTATACTTCAATATCTTCATAAAATACCACAAGACAAAGAATCCAAATGAACTCTCCTTTGTCTAACTAGGGTGGGTATTGCACCACTGAAACTAAACCTGCATTGGAATGATTTTTCCCAAAACCCTAATGAAAATGATGACCACAAGATCACTCAATACATATCTAATCATAATTCCTAAAGAGGTAGGCTCCCCTTCTATTTATTCTTCTTCTTTGTTTCTTCTAGATATTCCTTTTTGACCAAATCAAACCCTCACTTGATTAAAATATAATTATTTATTTTATTTAATATCTCTTTAGGGTTTGATACTTTTAATCCCCTTTTTATTTGTTGACTATAACCTATGGGAGTCATGTAGGATAATGAGACATAAATTGGAGGGGGGCATTACATCAGATGAAATTATGACTGCTAGATACGTAGCAACTTTAATTACTTCTGGATTCACTCATTTAGTGTGGGATTGGTGGAAATGGTTACAAAAAGAAACTGAATAAGAAATCTTGTGTTCTACTACTGCTGATTCTGACTTGATAGAATCCCTCACTAGCTACTTTATGGATCCCCGACTGGTGTTGCTGCAGAACATATGGATTCCCTATTCATGAGACAAATACTAGGGAATTTATCATACCATAAAGAATATTATTGTTATATGCTAAGATTTCTAATACAGTCATATCATATCAAGGACCCAAAATATATCAAATATTATGTGCGCAACTTCTTGGTGCTCTTTCTGATGCAATATAGAACTAGTTCAAAGACAAAAATGTTAATACCATAGATATTTCTTTAGAAATAATAGACATGAATATAAATATTTTCATCCAAGAACATTCCCTTGCAAAAGGGTGGCTAAATATTTCAAATTATTCGAGCACATGTTCACTCCTTCTTTGTGCATATAAGTAGGAGATATGCCTGAATGGGGATACAATTCTTTCAACATATCACATCAAACTATTAAGTCTTCTAAATGTCATTTCAAGGGGAAAGGAAAGTTCCATACTTTCAAGTCTATATGGGCTCCATACAAGAATAAATATGAAAAAATATCTAAGCCCAAGAATCATAAGACTCCCTATCTGAAGAAAAGAAGAACCCCTTCCAAGAAGATTGTTTGATTAATTTACAAAAAATAGGGCACTGGACCATTGAATGTCCTAACAAAAAGAAAAAAAACCAAACTTTTAGATTTATTCACTAAAGATCTTGAGCCTGAATCGTGGGATATTTTTCTTTTCTCTCCTTTAGATTTCCTATAAGGAGAAATTAGATATCTAGACCCATCATAATTCTCTAGCAGTGACACTCTTTTTGATATTGATTCAGAATTTAGTGACTCAGGATATCATACTCCTCTTGAT
Source organism: Picea engelmannii (assembly GCA_009831015.1). Classification (NCBI taxonomy): domain Eukaryota; kingdom Viridiplantae; phylum Streptophyta; class Pinopsida; order Pinales; family Pinaceae; genus Picea; species Picea engelmannii. The sequence continues at coordinate 70,169 of ML781191.1, read as the reverse complement.
CCACTAAATTGGGGGGAACACAACATGCCATAGTATGAATTCTTTATGATGTCTACACAAAATATAGAAGCAAGACTTGCAAAGATTGAAAAGGCCTTAGAAGAAATGCCAGTTTGGAAATATGTTTCCAGAATAGAACTTAAGACATAATTAGATAGTTTATTTAGAAGACTAGCTAGACCCCTAGCCATAGCAGGGAAAACACATATTCCAAATATTTCCTACAAAGATAGTTCTAGTTATAATCTCCCATTGAGCTATACACCCAACATATTATTAGTCACAATGATAGACAACAGTTCAAGAAAGACAAAGAAGTAATGTTACTACCAACAATTAGAGAAAAACAAGCTACCATAATATTAGAAAAAAAAAAAAAATCAAATAACTTAAAGGCATCCTTGAAACTGTCAGAATAGAAGAAAATAATTCTTCTGATGAAGAATATTCAAAATTGCTTGAAGAGGAAGAAAGAGTCCCATTTTATTTAAAGGGGTATAAAAAGTAAATACAAATTCAAGAAGAAGAAACAAGTGAAGAAGAAACAATGGTAAAACAAGAACCAAAATAAACATAGTCCTCATTGGGATTACAATCTTTTAGTGGTACATGATTCTTCATTAAATTCTGGTGCTGTCTTGCAAAACATGCTCCCTACCGACAGTTGGTCACTATAATTGCTTAGTTGATTTAAAAAATCAAGTGATACATAAATTATCAACCCAGGGAAGTCTTTTATTTCAAAGATAGCCACGCACTGTATATGCTCAATTCCAAAAGCAACTTAGTGTTGTAGTAAATTCATACTAATTATACTTGCTTGAATGAACTGACGCTCTGAATTAAATCACAGGAAAGTAATTCCCCTATTGCAATCCTTTAAAGTTCAATCTAAGAATCCTGGATTACATTAAAATAATACTACAATGGGAAAGAACAACTATTCTGCAATCAGAGAACAAGACCCTTACTCTCAAATAGAGACTCAGTACTAACACTCTTTCATGAAAACAGTAATGTAGAAAACAATTAACTCTATCTAACAGAGAACAAAAGCCACCTAGTTCCTTTCTTTCTAAGCAGGAGCCTTGAGCCTTATTTCTGTTTTAGCATACTTGTGAGGTTGAGGGTTACAAAGAACATGGAAATCTGATCCCTTCCTTTCTAAGCAGGAATCCCTAACCCAGTTTCTGACTAGCATCAATGAAAGTCTACAGAGAACAGGGCATTTTTGGTTCTTTTCCTTTCTGAGCAAGAACCCTTAACCCAATCCCTGGCTAACACACTTGCAGAGGTAAATGAAATCTACAAGAGACAAGGTGTTGTGATTCCTTCCTGTCTGAGCAAGAACCCCTTAACCAAATCTCTGGCTAGCACACTTGCAGCAGTAAATGAAATCTACAAAAGACAAGGTATTGTGATTCCTTCCTGCAGGAACCCCTTAACCAAATCTCTAGCTAGCACACTTGCAACAGTAAATGAAATCTATAGAAGACAAGGTATTTGGATTCCTTCCTGTCTGAGCAGGAACCCTTTTAACCGGACTTCTAGCTAGCACACTTGCAGCAGTAATTGAACTCTACAGAGGGTATGATATTCCGATCCCTTTCTGTCTGAGCAGGAACCTTTAACCAAATATCTGCTAGGCTCATAAAATCATCACAGAAGATTGCTGATAAAAAGAATTACAAATTCCATTCAATTAAACTAAGACAGATTCAGTAGTGTTTCAGCAAAGCGGAATCCATTAAAAACAATGTTTCAACAAACAACAGTTAAACAGAGAATGAACATAAATTATTCTAACACACTTCTAACTAATGGGTGAATCTTGTGAAGAAGGTGGGCCCTCCCTTCTCACAAGATTCCTCTGAACAAAAAACTAGGGAATGGTACTCAAAGCAGTCTTATATTCATCTATCGAAATATCACATTACAAATTGAAAGAATAGAATACGTCCCGCTTCTCTGGAGTTGCTTCAATACATCAAAAACTGGCCCTCCCTCGAATGGTGATTTCCTCTGATTTAAAGAGGAAATCCCTTCGATACAATCGTTACAATGCATATCTGAATCCTATCCTAAATCGGATCTTCTTTCTAAATCAGCATAGGATGTCCTATTCTCACGCAACCAAGTGCTATTACAGGAACTGAATGAGGTATTACTGTTATGACTGGTGTAACAACTTCTTCTCATCGTTGCTGATGCTGTTTCAACATCGCAATTCACGGGCTGTTTCAGCCACATGAATTGCACTCTTGACTGTGTCGGCCTTGACCACTAACTGTAACGGCTTCCTTGTGTTTCAGCATCGTTGGTTCTGGCGGTCTCCTCTGTGTTTCAACATCTGCAGCTCTAAACTTTGTAGCAGCTCTGTGTCTCAGCCTCTACGACTTCGGGCTGTATGACAGTTCTGTGTTGTAGCACCAGGGGCTCGGACTGTGTTTCAGCAACAGGGCTTTGGTCTGTGTAATAGCTCCGTGTTTCAGCATCTGCGACCTGGACTATCTTTCAGCAGCTACGTCTTGGACTGTGTTTCAGCATCAGGATTTGAATGCTAGTCTTGGAATGATCAGATGAAGTGATAGTATGAGTCTAAATACAGGTGATCAAGGGTATGATAATGGAAAAAAGTATGGGAAAAAAGGTACATTGTGTGGTCCTAACATCCCCCCCAGCTCAAGGTGTTGCATGTCCTCAGGCAACTCACTCTGAATCAGAGTCTTGATACCGGCTCTGATCGTGTAAATTACTCAAGCAGTA
>ML781191.1:14437-58603 GCA_009831015.1 Picea engelmannii | reverse complement strand
ATGTTCAACATATCCAGAGAGTCATCCCTTACCCCTTTTAATAAAATAGTTTTGAGGATATCCTTACTTACATTGGGATGACTAGATCTTTGTAGATTGTATTGAAGCCTCTCTACAAAGTCTTCTAGATTCTCGTCTTCTTTTTGCATCATTTTAAATAGCTCCTCCTTTTTTTTTCTCGTTCCGCAGTAGTCCTGGTACTTGTTCAGAAATTTCTGCTTCATTTGGTCCCATGTTGTGATTACGTGGCCTCCAAGGCTCATAAACCATCTTAGTGCATTTCCTTTTAGTGTTGCTGGAAATAACTTCAGTTTATGAGCATTAGAAACATAATCATAACTCCTACATAATATATCAAACTCAAACATAAACTCATCAGGATCCTCTGAAGATAACCCAGGAAAATTCGGCAATGCTGAGAGTGGCATATTTTTCATGGGGGTTGCTCCTCTAGGGAGATCACCAATAGGAAATCCTAATGTAGAAAAAGAATTTTCATCTTTTACCTCTCCTTCAAGATCTACCTGTTCTTCATGATGCAATCGCTCATTGAACTCATCCATGTTTTCCTCTGTCTGTTCTCCTGCTGCACTTGCTCTGTCCTCAATGTCTCCTACTGGCTTCTGGACTGTTTCCGGACTCCAAACTTCTTTCCCTGTTCCGAAAATTGCTCGAAATGAAGGCTGGGAATTCTGTTTTTGAAGATTTGGTCGTTGAGCAGCAGATTCAGACTTGGATGCAATTTCGTCAATGAAAGTCTTTCTTCATCCTTTTCCTTTTCCCTTTCCACCTGTAGGGTTAGTGTCTTTGGGGTCTTTCATGCATTCTTTTTATCTAAAGAAAAGAAATCACAAGTTATTTTGAAATCTATAGCTATCTTCCCTGGCAACGACGCCAAAATGTTGGTCACTATAATTGCTTAGTTGATTTAAACAATCAAGTGATACATAAATTATCAACCCAGGGAAGTCTTTTATTTCAAAGATAGCCACGCACTGTATATGCTCAATTCCAAAAGAAACTTAGTGTTGTAGTAAATTCATACTAATTATACTTGCTTGAATGAACTGACGCTCTGAATTAAATCACAGGAAAGTAATTCCCCTATTGCAATCCTTTAAAGTTCAATCTAAGAATCCTGGATTACATTAAAATAATAATGCAATGGGAAAGAACAACTATTCTGCAATCAGAGAACAGGACCCTTACTCTCAAACAGAGACTCAGTACTAACACTCTTTCATGAAAACAGTAATGCAAAAAACAATTAACTCTATCTAACAGAGAACAAAAGCCACCTAGTTCCTTTCTTTCTAAGCAGGAGCCTTGAGCCTTATTCCTATTTTAGAATACTTGTGAGGTTGAGGGTTACAGAGAATAGGGCATTCTGATCCCTTCCTTTCTAAGCAGGAATCCCTAACCCAGTTTCTGACTAGCATCAATGAAAGTCTACAGAGAACAGGGCATTTTTTGTTCTTTTCCTTTCTGAGAAAGAACCCTTAACCCAATTCCTGGATAACACACTTGCAGAGGTAAATGAAATCTACAGGAGACAAGGTGTTGTGATTCCTTCTTGTCTGAGCAGGAACCCCTTAACCAAATCTCTAGCTAGCACACTTGCAGCAGTAAATGAAATCTACAGAAGACAAGGTGTTGTGATTCCTTCCTGCAGGAACCCCTTAACCAAATCTCTGGCTAGCACACTTGCAACAGTAAATGAAATCTACAGAAGACAAGGTATTTGGATTCCTTCCTATCTGAGCAGGAACCCTTTTAACCAGACTTCTGGCTAGCACACTTGCAGCAGTAATTGAACTCTACAGAGGGTATGATATTTCGATTCCTTTCTGTCTGAGCAGGAACCTTTAACCAAATCTCTGCTAGCCTCATAAAATCATCACACAAGATTGCTGATAAAAAGAATTACAAATTCCATTCAATTAAACTAAGACAGAGTCAGTAGTGTTTTAGCAAAGCGGAATCCATTAAAAACAATGTTTAAGCAAACGACAGTTAAACAGAGAATGAACATAAATTATTCTAACACACTTCTAACTAATGGGTGAATCTTGTGAAGAAGGTGGGCCCTCCCTTCTCACAAGATTCCCCTGAACGAAAAAATAGGGAAGGGTACTCAAAGCAGTCTTATATTCATCTATCAAAATATCACATTACAAATTGAAAGAATAGAATACGTCCCGCTTCTCTGGAGTTGCTTCAATACATCAAAAACTGGCCCTCCCTCGAATGGTGATTTCCTCTGATTTAAAGAGGAAATCCCTTCGATACAATCGTTACAATGCATATCTGAATCCTATCCTAAATCAGATCTTCTTTCTAAATCAGCATAGGATGTCCTATTCTCACGCAACCGAGTGCTATTACAGGAACTGAACGAGGTATTGCTGTTACGGTTGGTGTAACAGCTTCTTCTCATCGTTGCTGATGTTGTTTCAGCATCACAATTCATGGGTTGTTTCAGCCACGTGAATTGCGCTCTTGATTGTGTCGGCCTTGATCGCTAACTATAACGGCTTCCTTGTGTTTCAGCATCGTTGGTTCTGGCGGTCTCCTCTATGTTTCAACATCTGCATCTCTAAACTTTGTAGTAGCTCTGTGTCTCAGCCTCTGCGACTCCAGGCTGTATGACAGTTCTGTGTTGCAGCACCAGGGGCTCGGACTGTGTTTCAGCAACAGGGCTTTGGTCTGTGTAACAGCTCCGTGTTTCAGCATCTGCGACCTGGACTATGTTTCAGCAGCTGTGTCCTGGACTGTGTTTCAGCATCAAGCTTTGAATGCTAGTCTTGGAATGATCAGATGAAGTGATAGTATGAGTCTAAATATAGGTGATCAAGGGTATGATAATGGAAAAAAGTATGGGCAAAAAGGTACATTGTGTGGTCCTAACACCGACTAGATTTCTTTCTATATTCAAGAAGCCAGTTAAATTTGTTACAAAGAAAAACAATTCTAGAATATGACTGGCATAAGACTACACAAGGAGGATTGCCTATAGATGGTTCATCTGTAGAAATATTTGGAGAAACCAAAGATTTCCCTCTGGAAATAAATAACCAACCTTTCATGCAGCCATTTTAGGTAGACATTTCATGGTTTAGACAATATTAGATATGATTGTATATTAGGTGCTAGTTTCATGCAACTTGTATCTCCTCTCACTTTGGATCCAAAGGAAAAGACCATGAAAATTTATATAAATTTAAACACTTTAAATACTTCTCTATTTACTAAAGGTGTCTATAAAACAAAAGATGTAGTATCTAAATAGTTTTAACAACTTCCTACAACTGAGTTGAATATATTAGAAATAGTTTCTTGGTATGCTATGATGCACCAAGATGCGTTGAATCCGATAAAAGAGAAACTCCTTAAGGATTGCACCTCTGATTCTCCTAATACCTTTTTTTATAGGGAGAAGTATTTTGTATCCTTGCCTTATTTTCCTTTGGAAAAGGTGTCTCCACAGAAATCCTCTACTGGACTTATGAGCCCCTCTAAGATCAAAATATGCCAAGAAGAAATCCATCATATTTTAAAGAAATATTTGATAGAACCTTCTAGAAGTGCATGGGCATGCAGGGGATTCTATGTGAACAAACATTCATAATATAAGAGAGGTAAAATGAGACTTGTGGTGAATTACAAACCTCTCAACAAGGCCTTAAAACCCATGATATATCCTTTACCAAATAAGGCTTCCTTGCTCCAGAAAATAAAGGGAAAATCAATGTTCAACAAATTTGATCTCAAATAAGGTTTTTACTAGAATTGAATTATACCAAAATATCACCATAAACCACATCTGTGGTTCCTCATGGCCATTACCAATGGAAGGTGATTCCATTTGGATTAAAGAATGCCCTGGAGGAATTTCATAAAATAATGGAATATTTGTTCATGGAACATTCATGGTTGATAATCTATATATATGATATTTTAGTTTGTTCAAAAAATCTCCAAGAACATATAAAATACTTGAAAAAATTCTATGAGGTTGTTTTTCAACATGGGTTAGTTCTCTAGGCATAAAAAATGGAAATATGAAAAAGAGATATAGAATTTCTTGGTTTTCACATTAACAAAGGGAATTTTGTTTTTTGCAAGAACACATTTTGAAAAGTTTTGATTAGTTTCCAGAAATCATATCCGATAAAAATCAGTTACAAATATTCTTAGGTTGCTTGAACTATGTTAGGCCATTCTATAAGGGACAAGCTAAAGATATATTTGTACTTCAACATAGATTGAATAAATCACCATCTCTATGGACTTCTACTATGACTGAAGCAGTCAAAAGGATTAAAACAAAGATTAAAACTCTCCCTCCCTTAACCCTACTATTAGAACAAGGTAAATATATTATTTAGACAAATGCATCCAGTCGTGCATGGGGAGGAGTTCTACTTGAGAATATAGAAGGGAAAGAAGAGATATGTGGATATGCTTCTAGATCTTTTAAAGGAACAAAACTTAATTATCCTTCTAGTCATAAAGAATTAATTGCTATAAAAAAGTAATTCATCATTTTAGGCTATATCTTAATCCTGTTAGATTATTGATCAGAACAAATTTAAATATTTTAACAAGAATTCTTAAATCTGAAAAGATTGTAACAGATAATCAAACTGGGATTAAAAAATGGGCTCTGTGGCTAAATTTTTTTGATTTCGATGTTGAATATAAACTAGGATATTTTAATATTCTTGCTGACATTTTGACCAAGGAAGTAGAACAACTAGTTCTAGCAATGATGTCTGTAGGACCATCTAACAAAGGAAAATCCCCTATGCCTCCAGAAGAATTAGAAAAAGAACGAGATTTAACCAAGAAAGCCACTGAAACAAAAGAATTAAGAAAGACCAAGATCATCTCATCCATAGGTGAAAAAGAAAGACAATATTTATCCTCTACTATTACAAGAGAAGCTATCTACAAGCACATGACTAGATTTATTATTGAAGAAATCGAAGAATGCCCATTAAAAATCATGATCCTATAAAAATGGGCCATAACTTCTTATTTTGGTCTTACTCATGTTGAAGAGAAGCTAAGAAGAGGATGGGTTTGTACCTGGATCAAATATGATAATGATGGTCTATGTTACTGTGATATAGGAATAGGTTCCTTGACTTGGGATTCCTACACAGTAATTCAACAATTGGAAAAGAAGAAAGGAAATATTGTCATCTGTGTTGATGCAAACAATATTGTCCGACATGCTTGGAGTGGTCAGACAAAACTATTATTAGAGAAATGTTTCCAAAGAAAATATTGGACCAAAAAGAAATCAAATTTTATTCTGAGGCTTCATGCTTATATGGAAATTGATACCAAAAATAATTTATGGTTCAATTTTATCCTCAAAGCTACATGGACAAAGGTAGAAGAACTTAAGTTGCCCCAATTTGAAATCATCACCAAATCCATTAAGAAAAATGGTAAAGTTATTTGCATAATTCAACAAGAAATTGAGCTTAATATCAAGATAAGATCTTTGTTTGAAAACAAATTTTGCAACAAGGTTGGGAATCCATTGTTGAAAGGTGTTATGGGATTTTTCCCCTATGAATTTGGGTTATGTCACAACATATCTTCACCATATACAAAAGACATAACCTACCCTCACATAAAAAAATTGAAATGAAATAACTAGATAAGGATAGAGGGGAAAGAATGACACACCTTGTATCCTCTCGGTTGATGTCGTTCCTCTCTCTCTCAACCCTCGATCCACTCCTAATCTCTGCCTGAACTAATCTGCAAAAGGAGATCAAGAAAATGATGCAACAAGGTAGTTATAGGATCAAATTATACATGTAATATATAGATAAATTCAAATATGTGAATCAAATTGACATACATAAGTGAATTGAAAAATATCACACAAGTGTGGAGGGAAATACAACTCTTTTATTAGAAATGTTAGAAATGAGTGGTTACAACCTAACTCCAACCGTCAACACTACCTCGAAGCCAACCACCCAGATTCCTCCAATGGTCCTTCAAGAATCAACTCAACACAATGTCCCTTCTTCGGATGACACAAAAGGGATTAGAAAACACCCTATGGTCATATAATGGAGAATAAGGGGTATGGGAAAGAAAATTCCAGAACAAGGGGATTCTACTCAGAGGATGAAGAGAGATATGGAATCTTGCAAATTCAACAACATAAATTTGTGCCTTGGCTGTCCCCTTCATCCATGCCCCCAAAGGTTCCTTTATACCATCCTTAAGGGATTGAGGTGGTTGAATTTTGTTGTGTATGGCCTCAGGGGAGGTTAGGAACATCCAAAGAGAAGTACTTGCTGAAATTAGCAAAACATGTGAGGAGGACATGATTCTACATTGGAGAATCATCTCCTACTTATATTAGACTTTGACTGTTTTAGCAAGGGCGTCTTATTGGCACAACAAGGATGACCTCTCTAAGTCAAACACATATTATTATTATATTTATTATTATAATTAATAATTTCATTATTAATATTCTTCTTTATATTAATCATATTAACATAAGGTTGACTTGTACCCTTTACATAATAACTAGGGTTATAGGTAGGTATGACTCTTGAACAATATATAGTAAAGGATCTGATACACCCACTAGTGCTCATCCACTAGGGGCCACATCCATAGGGATGCCATAGACCTGAGTCACTGTATTACACAGATGAGCTAGGTCCTCACACATGCACTTATTCTCATCCATAGTCATGTCTTTCTCTACAGATCTGCTTTCCCACTGCCACCAACAGGAGGATCATCTAGAGTCTTCTCATCAACTCTATTGTTGTTCAGAGGAGTCCATCACATCATCTTTATTCTTATTCTCATGATGATTTTCCCAATGCTTTTCAATATTTCCCTAACTCAACAGATCACTCTTACATCGGATAATCATCTGGAGTTCTTCTCTCTCATGTCATGGAGGATGCCATATACATTCCTAGCCCCTATCCCAGGCTGGAACCTTGAACCCCTTATTAAGGGATTTCTCTCATGTTTGTAAGATGAGAGTAAGACTTCACATAGCTGCTATATTCCACATCTCATAGGTTTTTAATCTGGAGGATGTCTCCTATAACTGCATTTATCAACACTCCCTTTCAGCTAGGGAGGAATTCTCCATCAAGCCAAGTCTCATACCGATGTACTCTGAGTTTTGTTTTTGGCCAATGGTCATCCATATTCCCTCTTAACTTGGAAGGAGTTCTTGACCAAGTAAATGTTTGTAGTCTTCTTAGGTGTAGGAAGGTACTGCAAGTATACAATCTTTCTTCTGTATCATATCTCTCTTATGAAGGTATTTCATCTTGTCATGTTTTGAACCATCAGGAAACACTCGAATATCAAGGAGCTTTACACACGGTTCTTAGTTATCATCATAGGATCCATCTCATGGTCAAGTAAATATATCAGATGTTTGCGGATCCACATTACTTCACACACTCACTGCTATATATACTCTGTCTCTTGCTGCACTCAAGGCCACATAGTTTTGTTAATTGTTGTGTCAAGAAACCTTGGAAGACTTCAAGGTATAACATCAACCGGATGTGATTTTTCGGTCCATTGTACTTTATGCTCAATCTAAATCGACAAATTCAGCCAACTCAAGTTCACATTGGAGGCATATCTCGGACCATATCCAACTGTGTCTTAATACATGTTTTGTTGTTGCCTAGTGAGTCTGTCTCGGTTGACTCATCACATTCACTGTATGGCATGAGTCAAGTATGGTGTTAACCATATACATCAGTGATCCAATCAACTGTGGATTAGTCTCATGTGAATCATCATCAATCTTCTTCTTTAAATCCATCAAGGTGGATTTTCATTCTGTCATACTTCATTAATATTCCCACTGTATATTTTCCTTGAATCAGGAAAATTTCATTGGTCCTCTGTCATACTTCTTGTCCCAAGAAGTAGTGTATCATACTCAGATCCTTTATGAAAATTAGAAGTCAATGCTTGCTTGTTTTCAACAACTGGGCTTTCTGAGTAAGTCATCAGGATCAAGTTCTTTTCACCAACATTGTATAGGTTTGGATCAACAACACTCTTGCTGAAATCCAAACTCATCAAGAATCTATCTATTCGATATAGATACCCACTCATGGATGGAGATATGGATGAAAATGAATTGGTTCACTGGTTCAAGTGTCTTATCATGGACAAATCCCTCTGTTTATGAGAAACCTCTGGCTATATATCTCATTTTATATTTCTCGACACTTCCATCAACTGCATGCTTGATCTTATAGATATACTTTGGAAGTTACCACAAAATTCCCTTTCTGGTCCCTGAATAATATCTTAAGCATCATTCTTTAAGATATACTGGTATTCTTCTATTATGGCATCTTTCCATACCGGTTCTCTTGTTTCTTCTCTCAGAAAAGGAGTCTCAGCATCAATGAAGTGGCTCATGACTGAAGGATAGCTCGAAAAATCTCCTTTTTCCTTCTCGGAATGTGCCTTGAGAATTTTGTATGTTTCTATGCCTCTTGCAGAGTGAGTTTAGGTAGGATTTTTATGCCTTTCTGTAATATCATCGAAAATATCAACTGGAGCAACTGGAATAATGTATTTCTCCCTCTAAAATGATGAAGGGGGAGAAGGTATAGTCTTACTGTAAATCTCCATCTAAGATTCTCTATATTTTTGAAAGATGGTCTCTTCTTCAAGGACAACGTTTCTGCTTGTCTCAATCTGTCTTTGACCATGGATGTCGATCTGGAATGTCTTTGAAGATTCACTTTATCCTTTCTTTCTAAAGGATCTGGCTTGGAATTCTTCTCTTTGGGTACATGAAAATACACTGGGCACCCAAATAACCTGAAGTGTTCAATCTCAGGCTTCACTCTGGTGAAGGATTCTATTATGGCGAGGAATCTTTTTCTTAACATATACTGCGTCATGCATGCTTTTGCCCATGGAATCATAGAAATATTCCAATCATGCATTATTTCATTGATTGTCTCAAGGATGGTTCTATTCTTCCTCTTTCTCAAATAGTTTTGACTCCCTTTGAGTCAACGTGACTTCCTCTGAAGGATAAGCATCTTCCTTTATTCTTGACTTGTATAGAACAATAAAAAAAGAGGAACCAAAACAAGAATATCTCCTAAAGGAGAATAATGAGTACATCTCTAGAATCAAAACAATTTAAGGATTGTTATCACAACTACAACATCTACTTGTAATGTAGCAAACTTTAGAAATATAAGTTAGAGGAATGAAAATTACAACAATCAAACCTGGAGTCTTCCAGTGTGTTTTGTTTCCTCCAAGTCTCCTTCACTCAATATAACAATTGATTTATTCAACCCATCTTTTGTACTAGGACAATATTCTATCTTGACAGAAGGTTAGGTTAGAGAACAAACTCTATGATCTCAACTTTAATCCATCTAATATCTTGACTTTAATTTTGACGAAAATTTAGTATGATGGTCATAGCTTCAATGCTATAACAAGTAGATGCATATCAGAATAATCAAACCTGGGTTACATTCTTCTTCTGAATGTGTTGGATCTTGAGATCCTTCTGGATATATGGCAAGAGATCCCTTCTCTTGCAAATACCCTTTAAAGATTAACAATTTAATTTGAGTACATACCTCTGATAGCATTTGCAGGTAGTGACACCATCTAGTAGCAACGATAATATTTACCAACTCTTAAAAGACTTCAAGAGTGACTGCAACTGGTGCAACAACTGGTACTTCAATTGATACTGCAACTGCTATTGATACTGCAACTGATTCTGAAATTGAAACTACAACTACAACTTAGGGATTTATGAGGAAACCCTAAATTTTCAAACTTCAAATTTTGAAATTCTGAATCTAGGGGATAGATGCGCTTAGCTGAGGTGAGTAAGTTGGTGCAATCAGATTTATGAAAATCCAAATTTTACCCCCTCAAACTTGACCAACGAATTTATAGACTGGTGGTTTTGGTTTTCTAGTACTTCTGGTTTTTTGGTACTTCTGGTACTTTCGTACTTTTGGTTTTCTGGTATTTCTAGTACTTTGTGAAAACTAGGGTTTCACTTTCTGTGAGATCTACTCACTAAAAGGGTGCACTGAAGGTGCCAAAGCGTTCCTTGGGTTAGGGCACACTTTTCTAGAAGGTTTTGAGGCTGAAACTCTTCTTCAATAAAAGACCTAATTTTCTTGTACGATAACAATGACGTTTTTTATTTTGCTTGTGGAGAATGCTTGTGCAATGGGTTTTTTCAAGACCTATGCTCTGATACTATGTTAATTTTTCATAATCTAGGTTAAGCATGTAGTTCATTTCAATTTCATCATGTCTTAACCATAAACAAGAATGTTGTAACAACCAAGATCACAAGAAGAAACACCATGCACAAGTACACAAGATATATACTAGGAAACCCTTCTCAAACAAGGGAGAGAAACCCAACCAAATCCTTTGCTATATTCTTCAAGAGAAAGACCTTTCACCACCAAAATGACTTAGCAAACAAGAGTGTGCTTAAGCCCTAGAAACCCTAGCACCCAAGAGAGGTGTGCACCCTTGACAAAGAGAAGTACTTGTTGAAATTACCAAAACATGTGAGGAGGATATGATTCTACAATGGAGAATCATCTCCTACTTATATTAGACTTTGAATGTTTTAGCAAGGGAATCTTATTGGCACAACATGGCCAACCTCTCTAAGTCAAACACACTTTATTATTATAATTAATATTTTCATTATTAATTATCTTCTTTATATTAATCATATTAACATAGGACTGACTTGTACCCTTTACATAATAACTAGGGTTATAGGTAGGTCTGACTCTTGAACGATATATAGAAAAGGATTTTATACATCCACTAGTTCTCATCCACTAGGGGCCACATCCATAGGGATGCCATAGACCTGAGTCACTGTATTACACAGATGAGCTAGGTCCTCACACATGCACTTATTCTCATCCATAGTCATGTCTTACTCTATAGATCTACTTTCCCACTGCCACCAACATGAGGATCATCTGGAGTCTTCTCATCAACTTTGCTGCTGTTCAAAGGAGGCCATCACATCATCTTTGTTCTTATTCTCATGATGACGTGCCCAACCCTTTCCAGGTTTCCCTAACTCAACAGATCACTCTTACATCGGATAATCATCTGGAGTTCTTCTCTCTCACGTCATGGAGGAGGCCATATACATTCCTGGCCCTTGTCCTAGGATGGAACGATGAACCCTTTATTAAGGGATTTCTCTTAGGTTTGTAAGCTGAGAGTAAGACTTCATATAGTTGCTGTAATCCACATCTCATAGGTTTGTAAGTTGGAGGATGTATCCTATAGTTACATTCATCAACAAAATGTTCCCAAACAACTGGTTCAAGAATAAAAACCGTTAGCAGAGATCAAGTAATATTATTCTCATCCCAATTCGAGCATACCCATGCTCAGGAGTGATGTACGCATGGACACGAAATCAAGTACACTGTAGATACATGGAATATATAAAAGTATGAATGATGTCGATGGCCACAAATAGTACATGGTGTATCCATGTGATACATAAAGTAGCAATCACGACCACAAGGAATACACAGTGGATCCATCCAAAAATAGATCATATCCACAAATAGAAACATAGTGGAGATATGTCTCAAAATCAAAATCAGAGTATATCTAGAGTCAATGGAGTAAACAAGATTATCCTCTGCAAGTACCAATGTTTGAGGGGTGGTACAATACGTATTCAAAACACTCCACCATGATATGATTATACACTATGTGAATAGATGAGTTGGGGTCAAACATAGTGATACACCGTTTGATTACCAGTCATTAATGTATACCATTAAAAAACACAAGACGATCGACCGATGATGATAATTCACATCAAGGTACCATGTTACAATCTAACAACTGTGAATAAATGAGTTGGTGTCAAAAACCTAGTAGAATATATCGAGTAGGGGACATTGATGTATTCCCACTATCATTAGTGAGAGGATCTGCCACTGGTAACTACAAGCCCTAAGGTACCACAAATAACTCTAGATCCCTATCCTAGAGTAAGATGTGTTGAAGTTGATAGGAAGAGATCCACTATAAGGAAGGTATTAATGAATCCTCCATCATCTATCATGAGGGGTAGTAGAAGGCCAAATATTTGGACGAAATCATATGAAAAAATTGTAAGGACCACACTAAGGTATGACTCCTACATGCACCAGATGGAATAATGCATGGCAGAGAATATTTGAGCCAATAATGGAGACTACTGAGAAATACAAGGAATCCACCAATGTGTTCAGATGGAAATCAAGGTACCGCATGAATCCCTATGTGTGATGATTGTTGTTGAAGTCAAACATAAGGGAAACTGCTCAGTCAGTTACCAATGATGGTTTTTCATCTGCTGAGTGCAAGGCCACCTATCAATGATGGAAATAGGCCCATGGTGCAACTATAGGTCATACTCTCAGAGCAATGTGTCAGAGTATTTAAGAGAAAACCCGCCAACAAGAATTCAATGAGGACGTTCTATATTAGCACGAGTGAGATGCAAAGATATTTGTGATGATGAGATGTACTTGACTAACACATGAAGGCTGACTTAAAAGTTCAAATACTTTTTGCAGAATGGATGACTCAGGATGAAACTTCCCTTGAACAAAATCACGACACATTATGTGACTTAGGAAATATGGATTATAAACTGGGATACATTCATGACACATGAGTCATCAAAAAATTCTCCATATGGTTAGAAGAATAACCAACCGGAGGAGATTGTACTAAAAAATGAGAAAATGTCTCCTAAAGCCATACTAAAACCAAAATATTGAGACATTGACTCAAATATTATGCTTTGTTCAAGGGTGAAAAGACTGCTTCCGACAAAGGAGATAGATGATTCCCCCCATTCTTTTTATTTTTTTAATTTGTTTTGTCTCTTTCATATTATTAAAGCCTGAAAAAGAATAAAATAATGCTATAGTACAGTGGAGAAAATAAGTGTCGCGAGAAAGCAATACTAGTTCCAAATCACAAGGAACATACCTATGCTCAATGCAAGGAAGCATGTGTAGGATAATGGAATTCAGGGGGTGTTTCCTTCAGAGTTAAGGTGTCGAGTCACAAAGGCATAAATTTCAAGGCTAGCAACTAGTAGGAATGCATAAGAAAATGGTTCAACAATAGCAAGATGAAGCTGACATTAGGCCTAAAAGAATGAGTGGTTAATATGCAATGCAATTACAACTCAACAAAAGTTTGGAATCTCCTTTGGTGAATTAGCAAGAAACAGATTGAGAGGAAGTCATGAGGCTTCAACACAAAGACATGGTGGGACTATAGAGGGATTCTGAACCTAAAGGAAGACTGAAACATATGTGTCAAAACTTTCAGTAAGGTATTAACTAGGACACCCATGGAAAGTTAAACTCTACCATCCGTAAGTGACACCTTTAAGTAGCGTGATAGGTGTATTTTCACTAATGAATGGGGTGGACCCTATGGAATATTTGTGAACGATACAGATAAATGCATAGTGCAGGCAGAATAAAACCTACTCTATATGCCAGTAAGGAACATAATATATATTGAAGAATCCAAAAAGGTGCTAACATACGTAGCAACATACGTTCGAGGGATTCAGGTAGGTAATGTCTAGAAAAATATTGAGAAGAAGATATGCAACTTCAACACAAAGGCATGGCAGGACTAAACAAGACTTTTGAGCCTAACATAAAACTTGTAGCATGAGTGCCAAAATACAAAGAATGTCTAAACTACGACATCCATGAAGAGGTCAGATATACCACATGAATTAAGACACTGGTAAACAATATATAAGGTTCAATGTCACAACTCAGTGGGGTCAATCTTAAGGAAAAATGAAACATGAAACTGATAATGCAAAAATGCATGGAGGGGAAAATATAAATTATATGCCAGTTTTGAGATCATTACCTGTTAGAATGGATCAACATGGAATGAAAAGGTACCAAAGAAAATGTCTCCAAAGTCTTGTATATAAGACGAAAAATACTTACCCATAATTTAATAAGTCAAATATAGAAACCTTTGATAAAGGAAAGTATTAAGGGATGCAAAACTTGAAAAAAAGAAACCCTAAAAGTAAAATATGTACATAGGACTGCACAACCTTGCGACTTATGCATAGTAGTTCTCCAAGTAGATCCCATCACTTGGCTCAGGCCAAGGGATTATTTGGTAACCAAACTGTAAGTTTTCTAGTTCAGAAGGAGGTTGAAGATCCATAATCATAGATTAAAGGACAACCTTATCTAAAGGAAACTCAACATCCATGAAACTGGGGCTCGAAAACACAAATATCGAGGCTTGAGGTCTTACAAACAACAAGATCAGATTCAAAAGGAAAAACAAAGTCCCTCAGAAAAAAAGGGGGAAGTGAAGGAACACATTCTTGTAAATGTGTTGAACCTGCACATAATAGATCTAGCTAGAAAATACCACACACATTTGCAGAGAGAAATTGAGAAAGAAGAAGCAAGAGAGAAAGAATGGAAGAATTATCATTAACTGTATTCCACACTCAAAGAGTGAATAATTTACAATAGATATAGGATACATGAGTAACTAATTCACCATAGTGGTGGTCTAGAGTGATTTGGACACACACCAACAATTACGGGAGTAAACTGCCACCTAGTCTAGTCTCTCAAGCAGTTACGGGAATGAACTTCCACCTAGTCTGAGTTAACTAGTCTATCAGTCTTCAGTTAACTGACTGAAACAAAGTGAAGTGAGGAGGATATTAGGAAATCATGAGTAATGTGCTAGTTTGTTGATGATCCCAAGGACAATGTGCATTAGCTGGTGATCATCCCAATGCTGCATGGTGATAATCCCAATGTAGCATCTAGATTCCACTCAACTGATCAAACTGAAGAGAATATTCTCCTTAGAGGAATATTCTTCCTAAAATATAGGAGAATGAATAATGACTAATAAACAAGGAAAAACCTTAGGAAAAACAAATCCTAGGTGTGTGTGAAGTAACTCCAACACCCCCCTTGAACATCACTATGGTGAAAATAAAGAATGGGTCCCAACAATGAGGCCATGTTAGGTACCGAAATACAAAAGATACACTGAAATAAACGAGGAAAGAGGGAAAACCTCATGGGGAAAACCCCTTCTCAAATTAAAATGAATAAAAAAAATGAGAAGGAACAAAAAGTAGTTGCTAAGAAACCCTATCCTTCACTCCAAGAAGACCTCACAACTATGCAAGTTTGTGCTCATTGAATATTTTGTTGAAGATGTAGATGTTTGCATGGATTTGATAAAGTAGATGCACCATTGATATGTCCACACATATCCAGTTTCTCTTCTTGTAATGAAAAAGATCCAAATAAAGTTTGGATGAAACTTTGAAAACCGTGCGGTCGTTTATGGAAAAACACTGAAATTTTGTTGATTTTGAAATGATCATAATTTCACTTTCTGAAATCCATTTCGGACGATTTGTTTTTTGAAATTGGATATTTTCTCGAGAGGAATTCAAATATCCAATTTGTTTCTGCAAATGTTTCTCAAAAAATATCATAATTGAGTCTGATTTACGTGGCGCCCTTTTTGTCACCTGATATGCATGGATTGTGCATGTAAAAGTGTCTGCATGTGACTCTTGAGATGCATGCCGTATATCTTCCACATGAATTTCAGAAAATAAATATGAAATGGAGTAGACATCATATGAAATTAATGGAATACACATTTGTGCAAATACTTGTGTAGAAGACTCTTCAGAATAAAATGTTTGATCTTCTGATGGCTTCTCTTCTGTCTCTATCTATTCAACCTCCTGCATGAAATCTTCAAAATATTCTTTATTCCCAAATAGAACCTCTAATATGGTCCATAATTCATTTGGAGTTGATTCTTGTGATTCTTCATATACTTGATGGAAAAGTTCAGGAGAAATAGACATGCAGATACTTCCTATGGCCATATCTTGTCTATTGAGAAAGTCATTTTTCTCATCATTGGAAGCAGGCTCTACTTCTGTTGCCATAGTTATTTGGTACAAGCCTCTGCATCTGAGATGAAGTAGATTTTTTGGCTTCCATTCCAAATAGTTATGAGGCATGAGAAGTATTGTCGATGAGTAAAACATAGATTCCATCTTTTCTACATTCGCCAATCTTTAGTATCTACAAAAATAATTTGGTGTAGATTTTTCTTAGTATTCCATCGGATTTGATACCATGTAAATGTGTTTAACCTACATAGAATATATCTAGCTAGAAAATACCACATACATTTGCAGAGAGAAATTGAGAAAGAAGAAACAAGAGAGAAAGAATGGAAGAATTCTCATTAACTGTATTCCACACTCAAATAGTGAATAATTTACAATAGATATAGGATACATGAGTAAAAAATGCACCATAGTGGTGGTCTAGAGTGATCTGGACACACACCAAAAATTACGAGAGTAAACTGCCACCTAGCCTAGTCTCTCAGGCAGTTATGGGAGTGAACTGCCACTTAGTCTGAGTCAACTAGTTTATCAGTCTTGAGTTAACTGACTGAAACAGAGTGAAGTGAGGAGGATATTGGGGAATCGTGAGAAATGTGCTAGTCTGGTATTGATCCCAATATAATGCGCATTAGCTGGTGATGATCCTAATGCTGCATGGTGATAATCCCAATGTAGCATCTAGACTCCACTCAACTGATCAAACTAAAGTGAAAACTGAAGAGAATATTCTCCCTAGAGGAATATTCTTCCTAAAATACAGGAGACTGATCAATGACTAATAAACAAGAAAAAACCTTAGTAAAAATAAATCCTAAGTGTGTGTGAATTAACTCCAACAATTCTCCCATTGGATAAAACATATGATCAATTGTTGAGACCTTGTCTTGAAAAGGCGTACATAACTGTACAAATCCCATCTCAAGAGAATTTGAACACCAAGGATAAGACACCACATAATTCACTTATGGTGGGGAAGAGTCTACTCGAACACTAGGAACACATGAAGGGGAAAATTGAGATGAAATAGATCTAGGATGGTGATTATCAGATGAAAGATGATCAATAGTGACAATGCTTCTTTTTCGAGGTAAATGCATCACACAAAAGAGTGCAGACACTGCAACATTCATGGAATAAACATAATCAATCCCAAGAATCATATTGAAGTCTAAAGGGCCTGACATCACTAACATATCGATTAGAATAGTCTTCCCACCTAAGGTGGTAGGAAACTGAGGAATAATCCCCAAACATTCAATAGGTCTTCTGTCGAAAGTCAACAACTCACTAGTAGCTGACACAAGCTTGGGAGAACCCAAATATTGCCAAGCTGAGGAGGATAAAATACTTGTAGAGGATCCTTCATCTACAATACATCAATGAATGTCTTTCAACATAGATTCAACCAGAATCATTATCTAGAAAGGTGCATAATAAGGAAAATGAGGTTAAACAAGATCATTCCAATAAAAGGAAACCATTCTAGGACTTGGAGGGAGCGTACTCAAAGAGAGTGGAATTTCCCCTTGTTCAGAAGGTACTGAACTAGAAACACTAAAGACATAGTCAAAAGACAAATCACTCCCTTAAAGAAGAGTGGGATTGACCAAAGATTTCATCGGATCAACCACTTTGGAAGACTGGTCACTCTCCATGAGAAGAGTGGGATCGACTAAATATTCCATCGACGCGACCAGTTTATCAACCATTGGTTGAATATGATGTGAGACAACATGATCAAGAGATGCACCAGCCCCCAAAGTGAGACTGGTAATGGACGAATATGGGATTGACACGATCACTTCATCAACCAATGATTGTTTATGTTGTTGGGAAACTAAAGATGACACATAACTAGGTGGGCCTTCATACAAGGACCATGCTCTTCGTACCACGAAAATAGAAGGGAACAAATGAGTAAGGTGGTCTCCCTCACAAATATTACAAGGGAACTTGGGATTACATTCAAAACATTTAGGGTTCTTAACAGTATCAATGCCCCCAACATGACTTTCAAAGACTGGTGACATGCTCTCAACATGACTTGAAGAGGATAGTAGTTGATCTCCAACATGACTTGCAAAGGTTGGTGACATTTGTCCATTATTAATAGTAGTGACTAGACTCGTGCCCTTAACATGACTTGTAGTGGTTGTTTGTTTGCCATCAACATGACTTGCAGATTTTGATGACATAACTCCAACATGACTCGTATAGGTTGGTGAACTAATGCCAATATGACTCATAGTGATTGGACTTGTTCTTCCAGCATGACTCGTAGTGGCTCTTTGCTTGCCCCCAACATGAATCACAGAGGGTGACCTATCTCCAACATGAATCACAGAGGTTGGTGAACTAATGCTTGTATTCTTCGTAGTGAATGGAATTGTGCTTCCAACATGACTCACAAAAACTAGTTTCTTTCCCCTATCATGAGTAGCAGAGGCTGGTGATAGTTCTCCAACGTGACTAGCAAAGGTTGGTGACTTTTTTTCTTACTCTTCCTCTTCCTATTCATTTTAGACTTTTGGTTACTAGTAAAAATGTTGGGTATGTGTTATATTATTTGCACGAGTAGTATGCACCGAGCGTGTGGGGGGGTTAAAGGGGGGGCCACTAGGCCCCCCCTCGGGCGGTGCATGGGTTCAGGGGCAACGCCCCCCAATTTTTTTTTTCTGCATCGGGACCGCATTTTTTCTACCTCAGGGTCGCATTATATTTAGGTGGTTTTTCGACACATGGTTTCTTTGCCGATGGTTTTCTATTTCCGGTTATGGAATTAGGGTTTTGGACTAATCCAAGTCATTGGGTTAGGGTTTTGGATGCCACTGGCTCCTATATGTATTTTCTATTGTAAACATTGTAACATGATGAATAATATAGAATATGTTGGTTTTCCCGATTTGGGTTTCCAGGGGAAAAATGTATGTGTAATGTTTGTATTTTCCATTGTATCTTTTCTATTCCTTTATTGAATATCTGTTTGTAGTAGATATTGTGCAAGTTTAGAATTTACATTTGGTATCAGAGCTTTATTGGCTTCAGGGGGACGCCTTTGTGGTCAATGGTTTGGCTCGGGACTGTGATAAGCTTTGTTACAATGGGAGATCTGCGGTATTTCTTTTTTAGGTGAAAATAAATGGCAAACAATTCAAAGATGGAGATCCAGAAGTTTAATGGGAATTTTTTTGAGCTGTGGAAGCTCAAGATATAATATCTATTGGTGGAAAGAGATCAATGGATCGAGGTAGACCCAGGTACTGCACCTACAGGAAATTCTACAGATGACTGGAAAAAGTTGGATCAGAAGGCAAAGAGAACAATTCGACTCTGTCTCTCCGATTCAGTATTACTGAATGTGTTATAGGAAGATACAACCAAGGATTTATGGGAAAAATTGGGGAAGTTGTTCCAGTCTAAGCCCCTGGTAAATAAACTATTCCTGAGAAAGAAGTTGTATAACCTAAGGATGAGAGGTGGAGACTCGGTGGCAGAGCATTTGAACGCCTTCAATACTGTGGTAAGTCAGTTAGTATCTGTTGAGATTAAACTTTCAGATGAAGATAAATGTATCCGTTTGTTTTGTTCTTTACTAGACTCGTGGGATAGTCTGGCTGTGGCCATATGTAGTAATACAACTTCCTTGAAGTTTGAAGAAGTGGTCTCATCCTTGTTGTTGGAGGAGATGAGACGGAAGAATATGGAAGGACATAGCACATACGCATTATTTGAAGAGGATGTTCCCAGGAAAGAAATAGATCTGATTTCTCAAGTGGGAGATCTAAGTCTAAGGGTAGATCTAAATATCTCGGAAATTTTGTTAGGGTATGTTGGAGATGTGGAAAAGAAGTGCACTATAAGAAGCAATGTAGATCCAAAGTTGAGAAAAAAAAGGGATCTGAAGAATCTTCTTCTACAAAAGAAAAGACCTCCAAGGAAGAAGGAGGGGATGTGTACTTGGCCTATTCAATAACACATACAGATCATGAGGCATGGTTGGTTGACTCTGGTGCATCCTTTCATATGAATCCCCATAGGGAGTGGTTCTGTGAATATGAAAGGTATGATGGAGGTAATGTTTTCTTAGGTAATGATTCAACAACCAAAATCATAGGAAGAGGAAGGCTCAATTTGAGGCTCATAGATGGAAGGATTAGAACACTTCCTGGTGTTCTGCACATACCAGGTTTGGCCAAAATTTTGATTTTTGTAAGAAAAATGAACGATGCAAGGGTAAAAACAATATTTGAAAAGGAAACCTGCATGATGGTTCGAGGAGCAATGGTGTTGCTGAGGGGAGTTTGGTTTGGAACTCTGTATAAGCTACAAGGAAGAACTATTAGTGATGGGTGTAATAGTTCCAATGTTCTTGATATTGGAGTTGAAGAAGAAATAACTCCTACAGTCTTTGGAGAAAAGGTTATGCTGTGGCATCAAAGACTGGGGCATATCGGAGAGAAGGTTCTTTGACTACTACACGGTAAAGGTATCATTGAAGGTATGTCTAACTACTCTCTAGATTTTGATTTCTATGAACATTGTCTATATGGGAAAAAAAATCGAGTAAGATTCCCCTCTGGTGCAACAAGGGAAGAAGTAATTTCACATCTAGTTCACAGTGATGTTTTTGGACCCATGTCAGTCCCATCATTGGGAAAATCTGTGTACTATGTATCATTTATAGATGACTTCTCGAGGAAGACTTCAATATATTTCCTTAGGAAAAAATATGAAGTCTTTACTAGGTTTAAAGAGTTTAAGTCTCTTGTTGAGAATCAAGTAGACAAAAGAATTAAGGTGTTGAGGACAGATAATGGCGAAGATTTATGCGGAAATGAATTTGAATAATTCTGTAAGAAGTGCGGTATAGCATGGAAGAAGACTACTCCATATACACCTCAGCAGAATGGAGTTGTAGAAAGGATGAACAGGACGCTGATGGAAAAATCAAGGTGCATGCTCAGTGGTGTCGAGTCAGGGAAAGAATTCTGGGTAGAGGCAATGGGTAATGCATGTTACCTGGTCAACATATCACCCTCATCAGTGTTGGACGACAAGACTCCACAAGAGGTATGGAATGGTAGGGAACCTTCTCTCACACATCTCAAGGTTTTTGGTTGCGATGCATATGTTCATGTTCCAAAGGAAAACATGAGTAAGATGGATAAGAAGGCTAAAAAGTGTATCATTATTGGATATAAAGATGGTCTCAAAGGTTATAAGCTTTAGAAATCAAAAACTAAGAAGGTAGTGTATAGCCAAGATGTGGTACTTATATAAATGAAGGATGTTGTTAAACAGGAAGCCCTACCAAGTAAGGAAGAACCATAGAAGATAGAGTTTGATTTAAAGGATGATGAATCAGACTATACAAAAGAACATGAATCAGAAGAAGAAGATCCTCATACTCTAGTATTGAGGAGATCAGATCGAGAAAGAAGGCTACTGAAAAGGTATAGTCCATCTGATTTTCGTTCAAATTTTTCTTTGTCTATTACTGATGATGATCCTAGAACTATCAGGGAGGCAGTGAATTCAGAGGATGGAAATCTATGAAAAAGGGCCATGGACAAAGAAACAACATATTTGGATAAGAATGAGACTTGGGATCTAGTGGAGTTTCCAACTGGAAGAAATCCCATTGGCAAGAAATGGGTATTTAAAAAGAAGTTGAATGTAGAAGGAAAAGTGGAGAAATACAAAGCTTGGTTAGTAGCAAAGGGTTATTCCTAGGTTGAGGGAATTGATTTTGGTGATATTTTTTCTCCTGTTGCCAAGTTAACCTCCATTAGATTTCCATTATCTCTTCCTGCTGTATTTGATTTTGAAATAGAAAAAATGGATGTGAAGACAACATTCCTACATGGGGATATGGAAGAATAAATCTATATGAAGCAACCAGAAGGTTATGATGTGAAGGGAAAGAAGGAGCTGGTATGCAAGATGAAAAATTCCCTGTATGGTTTAAAACAATCTCCAAGAATGTGGTATCAAAAATTTGATACTTATATGTTGGGACTTGGCTTCACAAGAATAAAAGAAGATCACTGTGTGTATTTTAAATTAATTGGTGATCATTTGATTTATTTGGTCTTATATGTGGACGACATGTTGTTGATAGAAAACAACAAGGAGATTATCCAGGATGTGAAAACTCAGTTGTCCTCTAAATTTGACATGAAGGATCTCGGTGCTTCAAATTTCATTTTGGGCATGGAAATTAAAGAGATCGGAAAAGGAGGAAACTACGGTTAAATAAGAGAAAATATGTCGAGACAATATTGCAGAGGTTTAATATGCAGGAATGTAAACCGGTCAAGGTTCCTATTCCTCTTGGTGTAAAGTTATCTGCGGATTAGTGTCCCAAGACACATGAAGAAGAGGAGGACATGTCTCATGTTCCATATGCAAGTGTAGTTGGTAGTTTGATGTATGCAATGGTCTGTACTAGACCAGAAATTGCACATGCAGTGGGAGTTTTGAGCAGGTATATGTCAAAACCAAGGAAGGATCATTGGACAACAGTAAAAAGGGTTTTCAGGTATTTGCGTGGCACTGCTAGCTATGGATTGTGCTACAAAGGAAGATCGGGATTGGATAGAGTGGTGGATATACATGGCTTTGTGGATGCATACTGGGCTAGAGATTTGGATCGTAGGAGATATACAAGCGGGTATGTGTTTAACTTGTTTGGAGGAGAAATAAGTTGGATGAGAAAAAGACAGGTTGTAGTGGCACTTTCAACTACATAAGTTGAATACATGGCAGCCACTCATGCAAGTAAGGAAACAATATGGTTACAAATATTGTGTTCAGGTATTGGGTTGGTACAAAAAGCTGTAAGGATAGAATGTGACAGTCAACGTGCAATTTTTTTGGCGAAGAACCCTGCTTATCATTCAAAGACAAAGCACATTGATGCTCAATATCACTTTGTGAGAGACATGATTGAAGGAAAGAAAGTATCACTAATGAAGGTGGACACTTTGAAGAATGTTACATAATCATTAAAAAAATATGTGAGCACTGAGAAGTTCTCTTGGTGTAGAGGATCCATGGACATTGTTGCCCTGGATTGTTGACTATGTAACCCTGTAACCCCCTGTGTGCAAAGAAAACAACAAGTGGGAGAATGTTGGGTATGTGTTATATTCTTTGCACGAGTAGTATGTGCTGGGTGCATAGGTTGGTTAGAGGGGGGGTGCAGGGGGTTGAATCCCCCCGCGAGGGGGTTCAGGGGCAGCGCCCTCGGATTTTTTTTTTTCTACATCGGGACCACATTTTTTCTTCCTCAATACTGCATTATATTTAGGTATTTTTTCAGCATATGGTTTCTTTGCTGATGGTTTTCTATTTTTGGTTAAGGAATTAGGGTTTTGGACTAATCCATCTCATTGGGTTAGGGTTTTGGATGCTGCTAGCTCCTATATGTATTTTTTATGGTAAACATTGTAACATGATGAATAACATAGAACATGTTGGTTTTCCCGGTTTGGGTTTCCAGGGGAAAAATCTCAGTGCAATGTTTGTATTTTCCATTGTATCTTTTTGTAATGTTTGAATTTTCCATTGTACAAGGTTAGAATTTACAAGAAAGACTTTCACCAAAAGAGGGGGAAGGAGAAGGAGTAACCTTCATAGATGCAAAAGGTGAAGGATCAACATCCGTATGATGCCCATTATATAAGGTGCTTATTTGAGAAGCATCAAGAGCATTCAAAACCTTCATAGTGGTGCAAAACTAAACCAATAGTACTGCATTCAACCCAAGAATGTTCAAAGTGGCCATCAATGGGGCACCAATGTTTCTAAAGAATGGTAAAGCATAAGAATCCCCTTGGGTAGGGGTCCCTTGGTCGATGTCCTCAAGAACTTTGGCCAAATAGTTGTTATGCACAGGTTCATCCCTTACAGAATTGTTCATGTCCATAAAGTCTCATGCACTGACTCTGGAAAACTAGTGATATAAAAACCCATGCATTCTAAGAGGTAGCTCCATGCTTTCAAGAGAAATGTCAGGGGTCATTCTCGACCAATGAAGTAGTTGTTCGACCACCTTGAATGAACGATCCAAAAATGGTGATACTGAAACAACATAAGGCCAACTATACAAAGTAGCACTCCAATAAAAATTCCTAAGAGAAGCATTGCAAGATAACAAATTTTCCAAATATTCAGCCCAGGTGGATGAAGTCATGATTCCAAAGCAATGAAAAAGTGGAAAGGGACATTTTGGATGAAGGCACGGGTTGATTAATTCCCATGAACCAACGAATTAAAGAGTGAGAAGTAGTTATCCTAACCTCCACTGAACAACCTTATCCCATGCAAGCACGCATGCTTCACGGGGAACCCTCCAACAGTACTGAAAAGTGTGATATGAAATCTTCCCTAGGTACCATGACAAACCTCCACAGTCACCTCTGAAATCCCTAGGAAAAGCAACTAAGGTTACCAACTCACAGTTAGTGTCCAAGGGGTACAGTCAATATTCAGGATCGAACATATGGGTAGGGTAACTGAACCTGAAACTCTTCCGAAGGAATGACACCAGGTGGGTCAGTGTCACTTCAAGAAAATCCCCCAATATACGATCTCTCCACTACGCTCAATTAAGATTTGGAGGGGATATATCCTCGACACTCCTTTACACAACCTCATGTTTGACTCCTGTGTTAGAGGATCTTCTTAGATATACTTATATGATAGTTGGATTTGAGACTCTCCCTAGCTCATAATCCTATGTTTTTTCAATGGCCTTGGAGAGTTAACTCTCCAACCTAAACCAAGGCCCTAATCCTAATTTTTTTTGTGAACCCTAGAAACAAAGTCTAGTACATTTGAAGTTTAGCATTGGTTTTAGGGACTGTTTTTACTCAAATGGTATAGAGTGAAACTTGTGTTCTTTGAGACTCTTGCAAAACTGAAACTTATAAGAAAACTGCAAAAGAAAACTTTACACTAATTCTTCAGTGAAAAAGAGTTTCAAAAAAGAAAATGCATGAATAATCCTTCAAACCTTCAAATGAAAATTTTTCCTATGATAGTATCTTTTTATTTTTCAAACAACAATGAAAAACAATGTGAATAAACAAAGAGACCTAACTAGCCTTAGGACTGGAGTGCTAGTAAGAAAATTCTTTTCTTGAAAATTTCAGAGACAAGGGAACCAAAGAAGAATGACCAACAAACAAGTAGTTTTTTTCTTTCCTGTTACTAAAATAATTGAAATGAAAATGATATGCAATTTTTATTTTTCCTTTTATGAACAAAAGGAAGAAGGTAAAGAGAAAGAAAGTGAATAGTCAAGAATCACTGAAACACAACAATCAAACCAGAAACTCAACCTAGCTACACATGACTGACCTTTCCATCAACCTAAAGAACCTTATAACCAAAAGAATAATGTAACCAAAATAAAGATATTTAAGATTATTGAAAAGTTTTAATAGGCTCAGTAGATCAATCGAAGACAAAAATCAACCCAACAGGCTCAAACTATATTGAAAGACCAACTTAGATCCTCCAAAACTGAGAGAAAGGGTGAAAAAATTTAAAGTTTTACACAAATCTGTGACTGTGTACATTAGGACTCATGGATATCCATGGGTCATACAAAGGAAAAGAGTGGATATCTGCGACTCGTACAAAGACAAAGTGTAGATGAATCAATAAACTTTGAAAAATAAAAAGAGCCAACCCAGAAGGAGGCTTCCAAAAACCTTGGACAAAGTTTCTAGATGGACAATGCATTGAAGAGAAACTATAGAAAAAATGAAAAGGTACAAGAATAAAAGACAACACAAGAAACCCTAAGACTAACCCAAACTAGGCGAAGAGATCCCTTTTATGGTCGTCAATTCTGTTATGGGAGTTTCCCCCTATGACTTTGGGTCATGTCACAACATAACGTGACCACATACCAAATACGGAACCTACCCTCACATATAAAACTTCCAATCAAATAACTACCAAAGGATAGAGGATAATGAAATTTACACCTTGTATCCTCTCGGTTGATGTTGTTACTCGCTCTTGACCCTCGATCCACTCCTGATCTTTACTTGAACTAATTTTCAAAAGGATATCAAGAAAATGTTGCAACATGGTAGTTATAGGATCAAATTATACATGCAATATATAGATAGATTTAAATAAGTGAATCAAATTGACACACAAAAGTAAATTTAACAATATCACACAAGTATGGAGGGAAAGAAGACTCTTTTATTAGAAATGATAGAAATGAGTGGTTACAACCTGACTCCAACCACCGACACTGCCTCGAAGCTAACCTCCTAGGTTCCTCCAATGGTCCTTCAAGCATCAACTTAGAAAAATGTCCTTTCCTCGGATGACCCAAAAGGGATAGGAACACACCCTATGGTCATATAAGGGAGAAGAAGGAGTACTGGAAAGAAAGTTCTAGAACAAGGGGATGCTACTTAGAGGATGAAGGGAGATAGGGAAGCTTGCAATTTCAACAAGATAACTTTGCACCTTGGTTGTCCCCCTCATCCATGCCCCCAAAGGTGATTTTATACCATCCTCAAGGGGTTGAGTTGGTTGAATTCCATTATGTATGGGCTCAGGGGAGGTTAGGAATGAGCCCAACCAAAAACCCTGCCCGAAAAAATGGAATTATTTTATTTTTCACATTTTTTGAGGGAATCCGCGAGTTGCACACTAGAAAAGTGTGAACATTCACAGTTTGCACATTGATGACCCACATATGGAAACAAAAATGTTTTTTTTAGATGATTTGATGTGGGAGGATAGGATTTGTATTTGCAATCTAGAGATAAGGACTAAGCCACCTCACAAGTGCAAATGATGTGGAAAATTGTGGTATAACAAAAGGTTAAGATGTAGACATATGTTTTAATCTTTACTTATTTTCTTTACTTGATTTTCATAAAGATTCACAAGATCCATATGATTATGATAGTGATATCTCCTAGATTGAAAAAAAATGGAATAATATCCAAAATTAGATGGAAGGATAATGTCATCATGAGCTCTTTGTACACATTCTTTTAAAATATTTTTAGTAGATTCATTCTGTGGGTAGTGCGATACTTTATTGTGTAATTGTCAATATGTATGTCATATTTGGGTACCCATATGTCTTTTGGACCACTAAGGGATGAGATAACACACGTAGTTTCGCATGCCCTGAATCTAATACTTAGATAATGTAAATACCTTATGATTTTATTCGTTCCATGGGTAATGCGATACTCCACTGTGTAATTGTCAGTTTGTATGGCATATGTCAGATTTGGGTCCCCATATGTCCTTTGGACCACTAAGGGTTGAGATAAGATGCATAGTCCCACATGCCACAAATACAATATTTAGATCATGTTAGTAACTTAAATTGTTTTTCAATCCACCAACAATGCTATATATTCTTGATAGTAGGGTACTTTTGACTTGCACTTGTAATTTTTGGGTTACCGATTACCAGTTCAACAGGATATAAAACAATGCTCTCATCTCTCATTTGGGCATCATGTTGTCGAGTGATAAAGTATGTTCTCTTTCTATGCTCTTAAATTATCTAAGGTGACCAAAAATTGAGCTCAGTATACAAGTTAGAGAGTTTATGTAGATCCAAGGTATGCTCTCTCCCTACACCAAATGGTGAACCCAAAGATTAGAAAAGACTCAGTGATAAAAATTGTGAGTCTGTATGTTTAGAAGATGGAGTTTGCATCAAGTATTTGAGTCTGTATCGAAGAAGGTTGAGATCCCAACATAATTGGTATTAGAGCCAAGATCTTCTGTCAAGCTGTAAGAATTTACCATAATGAAATATTTTAGTTGTGCAGTGGTTATATTCTCTAGAATTTAGTTACTTTGTTCTTCTAAATTTTGAGGATCTTCAAGTTCTATTCTTTATATGTTATCTATAATGGGATGAAGAATGTGCATCTATATATTTGTATGAGTATTTTATTGTAGAAAGTGGGTCAATGAGAAACATTGGAAGTGAGGCATAAGTTCAATTTATAAAAGATGAGGATAGGCATTGTGTTGGGACAACCATTCCATAAGGAGTTTCACTCTAATTGTTCTACCCTTAGGATAACTTTTTGATAAGTCTCTCGTTTATTTTATAGAAAATGGACTGCTCGTTAGATTTCGCTAACCTCATCGAGATTTCAACAAAAAATAAATCTTCTTTAACTTCTTTAAGAGATAGATGAACATAATCCCTAGTCACTTCTTTATTATCCGACTCAAGTCTTATTTCTATTCTAGAACCCTATTCCTCTGAACATTGGGAGTTGCCTCCCAAAAAACCTCAGAACATTTATAAACTTAAATTGTGGAACTATATTTCCCATTACTTTATTGAATTCCATTTGGTAAACATCCCTTTTACTTTTGATCAAGACCCGATCCATATCAATCATCTTGATAAGAGTTTAATTGATTGGGCTAAAAAACAAGGCTACTTACATGTCCATTTTGGAGCTATAAAATTTGGATTGAATCCTTTGGTCCGACCATACCTTCCAGTATCTTCCCTTTGTTGTGTTACTGATATTTGTCATAAACGATTTTTTAATACCTTGATTGGTGGATTTTAGGCTCCTCTCTCTGATGGACCTACTTTTGTAGCCATTTATCCTAAGTATATAGTTTCCCTAGATAATCCTTATATCTATGACCTTTTGAAATCTTATATCCTTCTAGATAGATTTGACAGGACCTCACACTCCCATATCCCACAAATTAAATGCATGGTAGTTGGCATATTTAGTGGTGATACCCTGTTGGCTCTCCAGAAAAATGTTTTAACCACTTAACGCCTGCATAGTGTAGTGGAAAAATATACCTCAAAGAACTCTTAGCCTATAACCTTTGACTGTACAAGTATCTCATATCCAACCTCTTGGGACATGATAAAACTCAAACTTAGACTTAGATGGATGAACCATCGATTGCATTGGATTCAAGGCAACGAGTTTCAGCTAGTGGGGCCCCTCCACTGTCATTTCGTTGCCCGAAAATAGTTTGTAGGATGATCTCCAACACTAGGGTTTTTCTCAATGAGGCATAGTGCAATTTATGAACAAGAGGTCGATTTTCAATAACATTGTGTTGGGAAATTGTGGGTAGTGTGGTCACATGGGCTTTGGAAAGAAAAACGTGTGGGATCTTATGAAACTTTGTTATGCTGTCCGGTTTGGATTTTATGCTCCTAGACCAAATTTACAACATGTCCCTAAATGACTTGAGGAGGCGAATTGAAACTTGTGATAAAAATCAAACTGGGA
This sequence comes from Picea engelmannii, assembly GCA_009831015.1. Lineage (NCBI taxonomy): Eukaryota > Viridiplantae > Streptophyta > Pinopsida > Pinales > Pinaceae > Picea > Picea engelmannii. Next base: position 29,266 of record ML781191.1, on the reverse strand, counting down.
CTCCGATGGACGAACCGTCAGTTGCATTGGATCCATGGCACCAATTTTCAACTAGTGGGGCCCATCCACTGTCATTCTGTTTTCTAAAAAATGATTTGTTGGAGGATATCTAATACTAGGGTTTTTCTCAATGAGTCATAGTGCAATTTTTGAACAAGAGGTCGATTTTCAAGAAGATTGTGCTGGGTGATTTTGGGTAGCATGGTCACGTGAGCCTTATCCAAACATATGTGCGAGAGCTTACATAACTCCATTATGCTTCTCAGTTTGGATTTATTCCCCCGGAAAAAAATGCCAACATGTCCCAAAATGGATTAAGGAGGCGATTTGAAACTCACAATAAAACTCAAACCAGGATTCATATGGATGAACCGTCAGTTGCATTGGATCTGGGGGAGTGCAATTTTTGAACAAGAGGTTGATTTTTAAGAACACTGTGTTGGGTGTGTTAGCACCATGATTTTCATAGCTAAGGTTAGAGGTTTGTCAACAATTTGCAAAGGCATGCATGTTAGCACCCATATTTTTTTTATGGCTGACATCATCTAACATCTCCAAGGGTCAGTTTCAAAAGGAAGCTTATCATTTATTTTTTCCATTTCCATTTGCAATTATGCGCTGTAAAATTTGCTACGCATTGCACATTGAACTTCACCGTGCAAAGGATTTTGTCACGTAGTGGATGTCGTCACACAATGTATTTCGTCATGCAGTGGATTTCATCGCGTAGTGGATTTCATCACGCAGTGGGATTTCACGCATAGGATGTTGTCGCATAGAGGATGCCATCGCACAATGGATTTCATCGTGCAGTGGATGTTGTCACACATAAGATGTTCCCACACAGAGGATGTCATCATGCAGTGGATTTCATCACGTAGTGGATTTTGTCACACAGTGGATTTCATTGCACAGTGGGATTTCACACATAGGATGCTTTCACACAGAGGATGCTTTCGTGCAGAGGATTTTCCTGTGCACAGGCAACAAGTCGCACTGTGCAAATGGCTAGTTTCATGGTCAACTTCAATATCACTTAATGACTAGTTGGGGAGGAATTTTGAAATTAAATAAGAGGTTTTTGTTGGGTACAAACCAAATAATAAAAACCTCTCTCTGATTTGAAAAACGTTTCATATTTTGGGAGATTCGAAGGAATATTTGAGCCCTATTTTTCAGTTTTCATGATTTCTTGTCCAAGACATGTTTTTGCGACATGTATTCCGGCCAGATGGAAATGAATTTAAAGAAACCGTGAGAGATTTTTCTTTATAACGAGATTATCTACAAAAACCTCTCCCAGTTTAAAAAATAAGTTTTTTATTAGTGATATATGATTTCATATTTAACGCCTATTTTCCCATTTTGCTGCGCAATCCACTGCGTTTTTGCTGTAGGTTACTGTTGCATAGCAGACTTGTTGTGCAGGGGTGAAAGAGTGTCCAACAATTAAAGTGATGAATTATCACAAACATATGGTCAAATTTTAATCATGATCAATGATTGTAAAGAATATTTTTGTTACGATTATGATTTGGCAAAGCCAGGTTTTCTATTTTTAGTAAATCCATTGAAGTTATTGTTCTCTTTCAAAGAAATTAGATCCATGATTCTAGGAGAGAGTAGTTATACCCTAGCCACCAAGAGTGAAATTAATTTTCTATATATGGGGATCATTTTCATGTAAAATGGGTTGGTTTGCAAAACAGTGCAGACAATGACTATTGATTGTAGTTTTTTGATTCGATTGAAACTTAATGCAAAAGTCCCAAAGCTTTGATGAAAAGATTCTAACGGTAGCAGTATGATGTATTGTATTCTTTATTTGCATATGTGCTTTCTTGTTTTCTTTATATTCATATCTATAATCTCTGTCTGAATCAGAATGTGATTTTGAATCTAGAATTCACTGCGCAGTGCTCTAGATTCGCGCCATTTAGAAAAACCGTATTTCCTCTAAGTTAACTCTGAATTCATCCCCAACGGTGCTTTGAGTTGCTTCATCTGTTTTTCTCTCGCCCCACACAATGATTTTTAACTGAAAATTGTTTCTCATTTATCCTTTATCCTCACAAGTTCATTCACTAAGTCATTTGTTTCTATCGTTTTCTTAAATTGACTCCATTTCCCAATGGTACTTTCTCTCTTGCTTGCCCTAGCATCCCTTTTAAAACAAAAATAAACATATCCAATTGCAGAATCTGACCTTTGTGCATTTATTGATGAAATATTTGAGTTATTACCAGTCATTAGATATATGAGAGAGCTCTCTTTGGTTGTATAGGTCATAATACAATCTAAAGTTGGTTGCAAAAGTTACCTCGGAGATTTCTTTTATACAACCCAAAGAAATTACCGAGTGATAACATTTTGGCGCTGGATGAAATTGAAAATTTTCCTTGGGAAAGAACGACATGCTTGAGTTTTTAGGTCTTAGAGAAGAAAACACTTAGGCACATATTGGATGTATTTCTACTCTCGTGACTCCACACATCAGAAAATCAGTTGAAGGAGATTCCACTGGAAGAAGAATCCAGAGCTAAAGTTTTCATGGAGACTCCAATCAAGCTTCAAATGCAATTCAAAGACTCCACTGGAGAATGAAACTTGTTGACAGAGATATGGAAGGGAAGTATGGAAAAATCAGGTTCTCGAGCTTGAGTTTAGTCCAAGATGTACTTTTCTGTTTTATCAATATCTTATTTTCCTTTCCTGAGTTTTTCAAAATAATATTTCTTCACTTACTGCATTCAAATGAAGCCCAGAGATCTACCCTTCTATATACTCCATGGAAAATTGTAGGTATACCTCCTTCTTGTATAAGCGATATTCACCAAGCTCCTTCCTCTGAGCCATATGATGTTCATGATCATTCTCGTGAGCTTAATGAAACCAAAGTTGAGCTTGTACCTTCTTTTCTTAATCCTACACCCTCCAAGATTCAAGAAAGATACAATCCTTTTAAATTTCCTTCCATCCTTCATGACTTTCCTCTGAAACATTATAAGTACCTTCCTCGGTTCGATGGAGAGATTGATGGAAAGTCAACTGAAAAACATATTCAGGTCTTTGAGCATTTTATAGAAATTTTTGAGATCGAACATGATGATGTGTCTATGAGGCCCTTTTCTCAATCCTTACAAGGAGATGCCAAAGCATGGTTTAGACATTTGCAACCTTAGTCGATTAGCTCATGGGATGAATTAAGGGAAGATTTCCGTAGATTTTGGGGTGAGAGAAACTCATGGGATCTACTCCTTTTAGAGTTTTTTCCATGAGAAGAATGAAAAATGAAACCATATCAAATTTCAATAGGAGGTTTGCTAGTCTTTATTATAAACTCCCTAATGAAATTCAACCCACTGAAGCTATTGCCATGCTCCATTATGAAACAACCTTTCATCCATATTTGTATTTCCTTATGCTGGAAAGAAGATCTAAGTCCTTACAACAAATGTTTAATGATGCTCAGGATATTCATCACAATATTCAAGAATGTAAACAGATTCAAAATGATGAGTTGGATGCTAAAGAACATGACAGTGAATATGAACAAAAAACAATTGATTTGAATCTTGAGAAGAGGGTTAATAATATCATATGTTTTGTTGAAGATTTAAATGTTGATGATTTTACAAAGGATTATATTCCACTTATTGAAAAAGAAGGTGTTAATTTAGCTTCTGATCCATCTCATCATAAGCACATGGATGATTGTTTTATGTATTCAGTTGTAGACAGTCAAGTAAATGAATTTGCAAATCAGCTTGTTGAAGAGCAGGTTGATGTCCCAAAATTTTTCTTGTTAGATGACATTGCAGATGTTTTTGAATTTCCTATATATGATGAATATGATGAGGATTATGGTGTTGACTTCCTAGAACAACCAACTGCATGTTCTCTATTAGGAAATATTCCTTTTCAGCAGTGTGATGAGAGCAATTAGCCTACATATCATAGTTACAAAGAATAAAGTATTGAATCAGCTGGAGGAAATTCTTTACCTTTATGATTTTCTTCATTTAATTTGTTGAAAGAAAATTCTAAGATCATCATTGAAGAAAAGGAATGTGTGTTGATTCTAAATCACATTGATTCACTAGAACAAATTGGCAAGAAATTGCAACAATATTCTCATGTGTTTGATGACCCTGTTACTTGTTATTTAGAAGGTCTTGTCAGTTCAAAATTGCAGCCATTGGTCGAAGATGAATATCAAAATGAGTATGTTAAGCAATCCAAAGAAATTGAAAAATGTGCATATGAAAACACTGAAGAAAATGAAGAAGGTTTTGAATCAGGTGAAAGAACCTTGCCATTGTGTTTTGCTTCTTTCAAATTGTTGAAGCAAAATGTTTATAATGTTTCAAATCATAAATCCTCCAGGAATGATGTTGAATATGAAGAAAGTAGTGGACTTGAAAATGAAAACTATATTCCATTATGTTTTTCTTCATTTGAATTGTTGAAAGTAAACCATGAGATAACAAAGGAAGCAGTGAAGTCTGACTGCATTCACAATGACATTGTTTTACATGAGAAAAATGTTATCAGTGAAGAGGACCAACAACCTTCTCATACTTTTAATGACCCTATTGTTGATTACATGGAAGGTTATTTCAGTTCAAATTTGTAGCTTGTGATCAACTACCAGATTTGGAGCAAGCATGTGCAAAGAAATAAAAAAGTGGATAAAGTTCTTGCAGGGTTGCATTGGAATTTTCATTTCACTTGATTGGCATCTTTTTTAGCAGTTAGGGTAGGTAGGAGTGCGAATAAGATTGGTACTGTAAGCATTTCTTTTAGTAATCTGTAGTTTTCATTTTCAGCTTAGTTTCAAATTTCAGTTTAGAGCATATACAACTTTGGGTCTTCAGCGGATGCAGGTTACAAGTTGTAGTTGGAAAGTTGAGTTTGGGAGCAGCCCAATGGATAGGCGCCTGGTCTACTTTTATTTTCTACCTCATAGGGAGGATAGCATCCCCGTTGGAGCCAGCTATTAGCACCATGATTTTCATAGCTAAGGTTAGAGGTTTGTCAACAATTTGCAAAGTCATGCCTGTTAGTACCCATATTGTTTTTATGCCTGGAATCATCTAACATCTCCAAGGGTCAGTTTCAAAAGGAAGCTTATCATTTATGTTTTCCATTTCCATTTGCAACTGCGTGCTGTAAAATTTGCTATGCACTGCACATAACACTTCACCGCGCAAAGGCTTTTGTCATGTAGTGGATGTCGTCACGCAGTGGATTTTATTGTGTAGTGGATTTCATTGTGCAATGGATTTCATCGCACAGTGGGTTGTCACACATAGGATGTTGTCATGTAGAGGATGTCATCGCTTAGTGGATTTTGCCGTGCAGTGGATACTGTTGTGCATAGGATGTTGTCACGCAGAGGATGTTATCGCATAGTGGATTTCATCGCGCAATGGATTTCGTCGCGCAATGGATTTCGTCGCGCAATGGATTTCGTCGCAGAGTGGGCTATCGCGCATAGGATGATTTCACGCAAAGGATTTTCCTATGCACATGCTACAGGTCACACTATGAAAATGATTGGTTTAGTGGTCAACTTCAAGATCACTTTATGACCAACTAAGGAGGAATTTTGAAAATCCCCAAGATTTTTTTGTTGAGGACAAACCAAGTAATAAAAACCTCTCTTTGATTTGAACAAAATTTCATATTTTGGGAAATTCGAAGGAATCTTTGAGCCCTATTTTTCAGTTTTCATGATTTCCTGTCCAAGGCATGTTCTTATGACACGTATTCCAGCCATATGGAGATTCCTTTCAAGAAACTGAGAGAAGTTTTTTTTTATAAAGAGATTATATACAAAAACTCTCTCATTTTTGACAAATAGTTTTTAATTAGTGATATATTATGTCATATTTAATGCCTATTTTCCCATTTTTCTACGCAATCCGCTGCGTTTTTGTTGTAGGTCATTGTTGCATAGCAGACTTGTTATGTAGGGTGAAAGGGCATCCAACAATGCACATGATGACTTATCACAACCATATGGTCAAATTTTGATCATGATCAATAACTGTAAAGAATATTTCAGTTATGATTATGATTTGGCAAAGTCCAGTTTTCTATTTTTAGTAAATCCGTTGAAGTTATTGTTCTCTTTCAAAGAAATCAGATACATGATTCTAGGAGAGAGTAGTTCGACCCTAGAATCCAAGGGTGACATTATTTTTCTATATATGGGGTTCATTTTCATGTAAAAGGGGTTGGTTGGAAAAATAGTGTAGACAATGACTATTGATTGTAGTTTTTTGATCCAATTGAAACTTAATGCAAAAGTCTTGAAGCTTTGATGAAAAGATTCTAGTGGTGGTTGTTTGATGTATTGTATTCTTTATTTGCATATGTGATTTCCTATGTTCTTTATATCTATATCTATAATCTTTGTCTGAATCAGAACGTGATTTCAAATCTAGAATTCACCGTGCAGTGCTCTAGATTCATGCCATTTAGACAAACCGTATTTCCTCTAAGTTAACTTTGAATTCATCCCCAACAGTGCTGCGAGTTGCTTCATGTGTTTTTGTCTCTCCACACACAACGATTTTTAACTGAAGATTATTTCTCGTTTAGCCTTTATCCTCTCAATTTCAGTCACTAAGTCATTTGGTTCTATCGTTTTCTTAAATCGACTCCATTTCCCAATGGTACTTTTTCTCTTGCTTGTCCTACCATCCCTTTTAAAACAAAAATAAACATATCCTATTGCAGAATCTGACCTCTGTGCATTTATTGATTAAATATTTGAGTTATTACTAGTCATTAGACATATGAGAGATCCCTCTCTAGTTATATAGGTCAGAATATAATCTAAAGTTGGTTGAAACAGTTACCTTGGGGCTTTCTTTGATACATCCAAAAGAAATTACCGAGTGCTAACAGGGTGATTGTGGGTAGCATGGTCACATGGGCCTTATCCAAAAAAATGTGTGAGAGGTTACGAAACTATGTTATGCTGCTCGGTTCGGATTTTATGCCCCCGGACCAAATTTCCAACATGTCCCTAAATGGCTTGAGGAGGCGAGTTGCAAATCAAAATAAAACTCAAACCGAGAGTCATATGGATGAACCATCAGTTGAATTGGATCCGAGGCACGGAGTTTTAGCTAGTGGGGCCCCTCCACTATCATTCCATTTCCTGGAAAAGTGTTTGATGGAGAATCTCAAGAACTAGGGTTTTTCTCAGTAATTATTACATATGTTTGACAATTTAACTCCTTGTAAGGCTATAAATGGAAAGGCATGGCAAGGAAAGGTATGGAAAGACATGGCATGTCCTAGAAAGGCAAGGCATGACATGGAAATATGAGATCTATTTGATTTATGATTTTGAAATAATTGGTAAGAGAACAATTGGTAAGAGCTATTTGATTTATGATTTTGAAATAATAGAATATTTATACCATATCAATCAAATATCTATCCATTTGAATCTAGAGAGACCAACTTAGCATAAAACCTTAGTTTTCATCACTCGTTGCTTTATCAATAGGGGAATAACATAATGCCTCAGTTTTCAAAACTTGTTGTTTTAACAGTATAATAAACTATCAAATCGAAGTGTTCACTGGGATATAAGAATCGTTACTACAAGAAGCCAAATATCGACATCGTCAACAAGAGTCCATTGAAGACAACAAGGATTGAGAGGGTAGGGACATATATAAAACACTTGTTTAACAATGTGTGGTAGTAAAAACATTGCAGATAACATGCCTATAATATAATTAAAAAGATTAAAATTATTAAATATATAGTAAGCCATGGTTTCATAATAGTAAGGCATGGCATGGAAATTAAGAAAGGAAATGCATGACAAGGCATGCCATGGCAAGTAAATCCATGGCTTGGAAAGGAAAGGAAAGGCATGGAAAGGAAAGGAAAGACAAGGCATGTCATGGCAAGGCAAGGCAAGGCATGGAATGGCAAGGAAATGCATGCCATGTCATGGAAAGGAAAGGCATGGCATGTCAAGGAAAGTCATGGAATGACAAGGACAGGCATGGAAAGGAATGGAATGGAAAGGAAAGGTATGTATTGGAAAGGAAAGGCAAGCCATGCCATGTCATGACATGGAAAGGAAAGGCATGGCATGAAAAGGCAAGGCATGGCATGCCAACTGAAGGCATTGCAAGACAAGGCATGACAAGGAATAGCATGGCATGGCATGGAAAGGAAATGCATGGCTTGGAAAGGAAAGTAATGGCTTGGCAAGGCAACACAAGGAAATACAAAGCAAGACAAGGCATGACAAGGAAAGACATGCCATGGAAAGTCAAGACATGGCATGGAAAGGAAAGGAAATTAAATACATGGCATAGAAGGTGAGGCATGGATTTGCAAGGAAAGAAATGGCATGGCATGGAAAGGAAAGGAAAGGCATGGCATGGAATGACATGGCATGGAAATACAATGAAAGAAATGACATAACATATCAAGACAAGGCATGACATGACATGGAAAGGCAATGCATGGCATGGCATGGAAATTCAAGGCATGGCATGGCATGACATGGAATCGAAAGGAAAGGCATAGCATGGAAAGTGAAGGCAATACAAGGCATGGCATGGCATGACATGGCAAGGAAATGCATGGTATGGAAAGGAATGGCATGGAAAGTGAAGGCAAGGCAAGGCATGGAATGGAAAGGAAATTCATGGCATGGAAAGTGAAGGAAATGAAAGGTATGGAATGGAAAGGAAAGGAATGACAGGGAAAGGCATGGCACAAAATTCCATGACAAGTGAAGGAGGGGCAAGGCATGGAATGGAAAGGCAAGGAATGACATGGAAATTAAAGGCATATCATGATAATGAAATAAAATTCAAGGCATGGTATGGAAAGGAAAGACATGGCATAACATGGAATAGCATGGCAAGGAAAGACATGACAAGGCATGGCATGACATGGCATGCCAAGTCAAGGCATGGATTGGCAAGGGAAGGCATGTCAAGGAAAGGTAAGGAAAGGCATGCCATGACATGCCATGGCATGACATGGCATAGAAAGACATGGTATGGAAAGGCAATGAATGACATGTAAAGGAAAGGCATGACATGGAAAGGCATGGCATGGCAAGTGAAGGAAGTGCAAGGCATGGCATGGAATGGCATGGAAAGGCAAAGAATGGAAAGGAAATACATGAAAAGGCATGACATGGCATGGAAAGGAAAGGTAAGGAAAGGAATGGAATGGTAAGGAAAGGCATGCCATGTCATGGAATGACAAGGAAAGGCATGGCATGGCAAGGCAAGGCATGACAATGCATGACATGGGATCACGTGGAAAGGAAAGGCATGGATTGGAAAGGAACGAATTGGAAAGGAAAGGCAAGGAAAGTAATAACATGGAAAGGCATGTCATGGAATGGCATGGCATGGCAGGACATAGAAAGGAATGACATGGAAAGGTAAGGAATGTCATGGCATGGAAAGGCAAATCATGTCATGTCACAACAAGGAATGGCATGGAAAGTGAATAAAATGCAAGGAATGACATGACATGGCATGGCAAGGAAAGGCATGTCAAGAAAAGGTATGGAAAGCATGGCATGGCATGTCATGGAAAGGAAAGGCAAGGAATAACTTGGAAAGGAAAGGAAAGGCATGTAAAGGCAAGGAATAACATGGCATGTCATGGCATGGAAAGGAAATGAATGGTATGGAATGGCAAGGAAAGGAAAGGCATTGCATGGAATGGCATGGAAAGGAAAGGAATGGATTGGAAAGGCAAGGAATGACATGGTATGACAAGGAAAGGAAATGCATGGAAAGACAAGGAAATACATGTCATGGCAAGGTAAGGAAAGACATGACATGGCATGGGAAGGAAAGGAAATGCAAGGAATGGAATGACATGGCATGGAAAGGCAAGGCATGGTATGGAAAGGCATGGCATGGCAAGTGAAGGCAATGAAAGGCATGGCATGGCATGTCATGGAAAGGAAAGGCATGCAATGGAAAGGCATGGTATGTAATGGAATGGTAAGTGAAGGAAAGGAAAGGAATGGAATGGAAAGGCAAGGAATGACATGGCATGGAAAGTGAAGAAAATGCAAAGCATGGAATGGAATGGAATGGAAAGGCATGGAATGGAAATGAATGACATGGAAAGTGAAGGAAAGGAAAGGAATGGAATGGAAAGGCAAGTCATGGCATGCCATGGCATGGCAAGGCAAGTCAATTCAAGGCATGGCATGACATGGAAGGGAAATACAAGGCATGAATTGGGAAGGAAAGGCATGGAATGGAATGGCAAGGCGAGTCAATGCATGGAATGGAATGACAAGGCAAGGCATGACAAGGCATGGCATGGCAAGGCAAGGAAAGACATGGAAATACAAGAATACCATAACAACCATAAAAATGTAGCCAAATTTTCAATCATTCATAAATATGAAATATTTGTTCATTTAAATACCTATGGTCATTCAAGTAGACCATCAATATCACTTCTAATACTGGTGGTCTCCATTAACTTATCATGCTCAGAGTAAGGCAAGAATTATTGTACCTTTGAGGAGTTCTTACTCCACATTGTTTGTATTTGGAGGTTTGTACCAACAACCAAGTTCGTAAAGTGGTATACGACTTCACCTGGTCTATAATATTGAAACACATAACCACCTTTCTTCTTTATTCTTTCATCTTGTGTTAGATATTCTCCTTTGACAACCATCGACCTAATTGGAAATTCAATGTCTTCAGAGTCTATTACTGATCGCATGAGGGTATGATTTCCCTCTAAGAAACATGGAAAACAATAATCAGTGCTGCATTCATTACCTCTTGGGGAAACCACTGCATATATGTGCTTTGCAAAAAATGGAGTGCCAAAACATGAGTCCACTAAATGACCAAAGCATAAACATTGATGCTACTTATTCAAAATTTAATTGAAGGTTTCAACGAACCTAACAGTACGAGATTTGAGACATGATCATAATTTGTTGAAATACTTGATTGGTTCTCCTCTAACTAGGGTAATTCCATAGTTATAGGTTGACCTATGGGGAGTGACACACTATCCCATCTATCAACCCAGTATGTAGATTCAAAATCATCCCATTCATTAATACTACACGGACCACAGAAGCAAGAGATTTTTCTCGTCCATATTTCAACTATTGCATTGTTTGATATTCCAGATAAATGGAATCCACAAGTTCCATGGAGTGTTTTGAATTCATACCACTATGATCGATCTACATCGACCACCTCCCAAAAATATCTATGTACATGTCCTTTCCTGTGTGATTGGTCTTCATAGGTTCTTGTTCCCTCTCCCATTACTGAAAAACACCATTCAATAATGGATTTCACATCTCGAATGAGGGAATTATTTTTGAACTTCATTTCTTGCATGCGTAACAGTCTTTTTATGCATGCAACTACTCCATCATGCTCCCATTTCCAATGCTTGGACCTGAAATAATTCCAAATGTGCGGTACCTTGAGTTTTTTGTGCAACATACACAACCATTGAAATACACAAGAATTTTTTAACGGGCTCCGCAATCATCTGACCAAATCCAATGTTGATCCATCTGTATGTTATTCTCCTTAAGGTGATTGTACAAAAATTGAAATCAATGTTGTAGATAGGATAAGTTATGGCACCGATCATCTCTTATGTAGAAGTGATACTCCTTCAATATAAATTATTTTTCTTCGTTACTATCCAGTCCATGCCTGTATGTGATATAGATCATTATGTTGACCTACTCTGAGTGATAATATTGGCTTTGAATCTCATTTTTCAATTGAAGTGTGTATTTTTCAACAAAATCAACCACTCATAAGACAATACCAATGGGAAATGTATCTTTGCATATTCTAAAATTCTCTTCTTTCCATTGAGCCACATTGACATGCTGAACATATTGTCGTGTCTTTTCGATGAAGTCCTTCATGAAGTCATATAATCATACCTAGGAAGTCATCAATTGCATATTTTTTCTTTCATGCCCTCCATCAATATCATATGCGACTTATTTAAAGCTTTGCAAGGAAACCTCCTTCCTCCCTAATTCTCACTCATTGCTTACATGGATGCACTTGCTCAGTAATTCCATTCCACCGCACTTGGGGAATGTCCCATATAAGAAATATTTTTTATAAAATGTACAACCCTATGGTCTTGTACACAATATGTCGTGAATAAATTCTCTATATGATGATGATGATAATATAACTGAGCATTCTTGCAAAAGGGTGTTATGTAAAAATCAAAATGTATGTGTGTGTGTGTGTGTGTGTCATAATAATAACCATACTCAATGTGATATCTACAACATGTGTTACAAATTGTGTTTATTAGAACATACCAAGGCGAGCACTATGTACTGTCCCGAAAACTCTCATACAATTCTATCTGTGTAATTCCAACAAAGTGTTTAATATGGGGTTCATGGTCCCTAGATCCCCTTCTCAATTTTAGTACATATTTTTGGTTGGAAGAAGGCCTAGTGTTCTCATACCAAAAATCTTGTACTAGTCCCTTAAATGGTCCAATTAAATTCATGTTAGAATGAGGTAGCATACCAGTGAAGGCCCACAAATATTTTGGTCCAACTGTGTCGAGGCTATCTCATCTATGATAATACTTTTTAAGGGTTTTGATATTGCATTTCATGAGATGAGAGGTTTGTTGGAGTAAACTATGTTTTCTTGTGATCTTGCTAACAATTAATTGTGATAAGACACATCGGGATGCATTGCGGTCTTTAGAATGACATTTCTTACCAATTCTTTAAAAAACATCTACAAGGTTTCTAACAATATGATGAATTTTTTTTATAAACTTTTAACTATTTTAATGCCTACAATTATCCTAACAACAGTCAAACTTCTAGATTTTAACAAAGACAAAACAAATGACAGTTAGCAACATCAGTTTTTGGTTCAAACTATTCTTTAATGATTCTATAAGAATTATAATGAATTGTATGGTTAGGTAACTTACCTTCAAGTGATTCTAGACCACTTTCATCCACCTAAATGCGCTTAAGAGTTCTTCGTTGCACACTTATCAATCTAGGTAGGGATGATGAACCCCTATTCTGACACTCTTGACCTCCATGCTGTGGAGTTAAGAAGGTTGCAGTTCTTTCCCCTTCAATCACTGGCGGATCAAATCTGGGAAGAGAGTGGACATGGGATTGACTAGTTTCTGGAACGTATGACTTCCCAACAAGAGGTGGCACCACAATGTTGTGAATTAATTTCCTCTCTAATTTAATCCATTGTATAATTAACTCCAAGCAAATCCTCCATCATCTAGTCATCCACAACAAGTTGTCTTGATGAGATACAACATGGATTGGTTTCTACTGAACTCATGTGCATTTCTTGTAGTGATGGAGGAGAATCAATAGTGGCATCTATTCCGCTAGAAATTGGATTTTCCTCTTCTGAAAGCCTACGCTTTGAGATACATAACTTTTCCTTTTCACTTTCTTCTTATACCTTTTCAATGGGTTTCTCTTTCCTCTAGGAATTTCTTTCTCGAATCCGTCGGTTCCCCATGTTTAAAGAGAAAAAATAGCTTCCAAGCAGCCCACCACAGATTTGTCTTGATAATACACAATAAGGCACAACTAACAAATCCAATTCCAAGTGGACAAATTTGTCTTCATATTACAAAAGAAGACACAACTAACAATTCCAATTCCAATTCGACAAATTTGTCTTGGTATTACACAAGAAGACCAAACTTACTATTCCAATTCCAATTGGATAAATTTGTCTTGGTATTACACAACTAACAATTCAAATTGGAAAAAAATTTCTTGGTATTACACAAGAAGACACAACTAACAATTCCAATTGGAAAAATTTGTCTTGGTATTACACAATAAGACACAACTGACAATTCCAATTGGAAAAAAATTTCTTCCAATTTCAAGAAGACACCACCAACAATTCCAATTCCACTTGGACAAATTTGTCTTTGAATTCTTCCCACAATTGTCTTGCAATAGCACATAATTGTGTATGAATTAAACAACAAGACAAAAAACAAATCGTCTGTTCCTGCTATTTTTCCTTGCATGTGTCAGGCTTGAGATAGATGAGGTAGAGGAGTGCCCTTGGCACATAAAAATTCCCAGCAAGAATGCACATGCATTCTTGCTAGGCATGTATGAGCACACAATTACAAGGATTTCAAATCAAAATAACACATGCATGCTCTTAATGCAAAAAATATAGCATTTATTATAAACCAAACATCTTTATGAATAAATATGTATAGGGGTTTGGGGACAACTAGGACCTAAGGGCTTATGTTTGAAAGTGTTTTGAAGCATAGAGAAATGGTTAGAGAACCAATATGTGGGTGATGTGGGTGCAAGGTTTGTGGGGCATTTAACAAGAGGTATATGCATAGTGAACTTAGGGATCGAGTGTGGAGGGGGTTAAGGGTCGAGTATAGGTTATTATTAGGCTTAAATGGAGATAGGGGGGTCTAGGTCATGGTCTAGTTCAAGATCTAGGTAATGGTCTAGGTCATGGTCATGGTATAGGTCTAGGTCATGGTCTAAGTCTAGCTCTATCTATAGGTCATGGTCTAGGTCATAGTATAGGTCTAGGTCTAGGTCTAGGTCTAAGTCATGGTCTATGTCATGGTCTAGGTCTTTCCATGTATAGGTCTTGCTATGTCTAGGTCTAGGTATAGGTCAAGTCCATTTATCTCCTTGCGATGTAGAGAGGTGGGCTGTAGAGAGAGGAAGAAATATAGTGTGAGAGGGGGATAGGGGAAGAAAAAGAGAGTGTGTGAGAGTGAGGTAGAGGG
>ML781191.1:0-14300 GCA_009831015.1 Picea engelmannii | reverse complement strand
GGGGGAGAGAGAGGGAGGGGGATACAAGGAGAGAGAGAGTGAGGGTTATATGAAAGAGGTAAAGAGAGAAGGAGGTAGAGATGGATTGTTTAAGAGTGTGAGAGGGTCGGCGGTGTTAGGACCCAGAAATGTCCCTTTTTCACCACATCTTTTGACCATTCAACCTTCTCATTTCTAAGCTAATGAATATTATAATGTGTGCTAAGACCCTTTTCCCCAAGGTATGAACTATTCATCTTGCTTTTATATTTTCATTTACATAGCATGTTTGATTGGTAACGTTCACATATTTTACCCATGAAATGATTTAAATAATCATCAAAATGCTTAGAACAACCCACTTCGAGAAACTCACTGTTGTTACATCTATGCGCCAATCTTGGAAAGCTGTTACACAACTACTGCAACAAAATCTCATCAATCTTGAAAGTTGTTACATGACTGCTACAACAACTATGCACCAATATTGGAAAGTTGTTACACGACTGCTGCAACAACTATGCGCCAATCTTGGAAAGATGTTACACGACTACTACAACAGAAGCTTGTCAATATTGGAAGCTGTTACATGACTACTGCAACGGATGCCACGAATCCTAGAAGCTGTTACATGACTGTTACAACAAGATTCCACCAATCCTGCTGTTACAAGATTGTTGCAACACCTACTAGCTTACGATGTTGATGAAGATCTTGTATTAATTATCTACTACGAATAGCTTGAGAGTCACGGGGGGGGGGAATTCTCAAGGCTGTTCTGATTGTGTTTCAACTGAATGACTCTGACTTTAAATAACAAACATTTTGTAATTAGGGGGAGTTCTTCTTTGACAGAGAAAAAATCAAAGTAAATATTATTGTACATGAACATTTTGGCAATTGAATGAAAGAGTGGATTGAATTTATTTAGCAGAATGTAACCTATTTCTTTGAGCGGATTCAGTGAGAAGGAAAGGGCCCACCTTCCTCACCGATTCCCCTCTGTTTTGAATTCTAGATTAGTTGTTCTTACAATTGATTTATCAGTTAAACATTTCTAGAATATAACTGTGGTTACAATCTAGTTCCTTCTTGTTAGATGCACATAAATTTGTCTCATGAGAATTAGAAGTCGATTGTTGAACACTGTTGGAGAACTGCTTTCCCTTTTTCTGCATTAGGTTAAAATCTTATTTCCAAGTAAAAGAAACAAAAGTGTGAAGTACTTTCTCGCAATAAGTAGATTTCCTTTTTGCAATTAGTATAGAACTTCTTCTTGCAAAAGTAAATTGGAAAGTTAGATTAGAGTAGGCAATCTAGGGTTCTTATACATTCATTAGTTTAGATTGCAATGATGATTTCAAATCTGTAGAACTCCAGCTATATAAGCACAACTGTGTTAGTGATAATTTTTGTTCCTTTTTAAACTTCCTTACTACAATTAGATTAGAGTTTCTTTCAGAATATAGCATAGACTGTGCACAATTATCTTGAAATAACATACTTCCCTGGGTTGACAATTTATATTGAACACTTTGATTTTCTATTCAATTAGACAATTAAAGTGCCCAACATTTTGGCGCTATTGTCGGGGATAATAATTATAGATTTTTGTAAGAACATTAGTTTTCTTACTTAGAATGAATAGTCTTCATGAATCAAGAAACACGAGAATGAATCCCCCAAAATACCAACCCTACAGGTACCAGAGGACGTGGAGGAAGAAATCCTAACATACTGGGAAGGCAAACCTGTATTGAAGAGATTATAGCCAGAGCAGATTCTTCTTCAGGATCTATTTTTCACCCTGAAATTTCTCCAAGAAGACATAATCCACAGTCAACAGAAATACCCCTACTTGAAGTATCGTTTTCATCAAGAGCTAAAGACGAGGCTGAAGATTTGTCACTAACAATTCAATAAGAAACACTAGAGAGCATTGAAGATCAAGGGAGTGCAGCTCGGAACAGGGAGAATTCAGAAGAAGTGGTTTATTAGATCAATGGTCGGATAGTCACTAAAGAAGAGTGGGACACCTTCTGAGTAGAGTGGAGAGAAAGAGAACATATGGAAAATCTAGGGGATAATGAAGAAGAATTACACCAAGAAAATCCACAAAACAATGAAGATCAGGTAAATAATGAAAATTCTATCTCTACCCTGGTCTTTCCTATTTCTGATGTTCCCACATGAGGGATATCTCCTATGAAAAACATACCTCTCTCAGCTCTCGCAAATTTTCATGGATTATCTACTGAAGATCCAGATGAGTTTCTGTTTGAATTTGACATTTTTTGTAGAAGCTATGACTACACTAACACTGCACAGAAGCTTAAATTGTTTCTAGCTACATTGAAAAGTAATGCTTTAAGATGGTTCACGATCCTTGGAGGAGAAAACATTTCAACATGGGTACAAATGAGGCAACTTTTCCTGCATAAATACCAAGACTACTGCCGAACAAGGGAACAAAGAGAGGAACTGTTCAAGATGTCACAGAAGGAAGAAGAGACCCTTGAAGATTTTGTGGAGCGACTCCAATATAATCTACAAAGGTTTGGACATCCAGATGTAAGTAAGGACATTCTGAAAACCATTTTTCTAAAAGGAGTTAGAGAATATTGTTTAGATATGATGAATATGCTTGGAAAGGGAGATATATCTAAAGAATCCTATGAGGACATTGTATATTTCTGTAAAAGATGTTCTCGAGGAGCTATAAGGAGTAAATCAACTACCAAGGATACCACTTTTTTAAGGGTATAGAAATCAACCAATGGAGGAGCAACAAGAGAAGAAATAGGTAATCTGTTAGAAAATTTCAAAACAGAGATGATTAACTCTTTTTCTTCACAAATGGATACTTTGCATGTCAAGCAGAAACAAGAAGAATCAGAGAAAGCATTGTGAATTTTCTATCCTAAATGAAAAAAGGAACATCCACCAAGGGAGTACCCACTGAACAGTGTCCAGGTATGTCTTATTTGTGAATTAGACCATGCTAATGACTAATGTCCCTCTCTACCAGGTGTAAAAGAATCAATGAAGGAAACTAATGAGGAAGCAGAGGTTGTTTATCTAGTAACACAAAGAAGACAATGGAAGACAATAGGTCAATGTATGAACTCTCAATTATCTCCTACAACATTTAATTATTGGAACAACCAGCTACCTTATGGCCAGACGAATTCCCCCCCCTCCAAATAAGATGACACTCTCTTATTAGGATCCCAATGCATGGTTACCTACACCCCAACAACAGAATCACCAGGGGAAATGGAACCCATATTGGAGAGGCCCTCAACAACAACTGAGTTATCAAAACCATCACGAACTGAATTCATATCAACAACAGTTCCAACCCCAATACCAGCAACAACAACTACAGTTGCCTCCCAATATCCCACCAAAAAATCCTCCCTTATGACATCATATGCCTGTGCAACCTAACCCTAAACCAAATAATAAGGTCGTTCAGAACATAGATATACACAATGTGTCATCCTTATCTATTACTCCTATGCCTTGTAATGAAATAAAATTAAGATCAGGGAGAATAGTCGAACCAATAATTGAAGATGATCCATATTTCGAATCCGATAAAGAATCAAGGGAAAGACCATCTACTGATATAGAAGAAATTGACCAACCCATTATAGAATCAACAGACCCACCATTCCTTGAAAGACTGAAAATTACCAAGCCTGTGGAATTACCATCTTTCAATCTCTTAGGAGAATTGCAAAATCTTCACGTTAATATTCCACTATTGAAAGAAATAAGATATGTCCCTATTTATGCCAAGACTGTGAGAGATCTCTGTATCAGGAATCCTAGACGAAAATCTAAAGACCCCCTCACAGTACATGTACTGGGGGATTTGTCTGAGCTGATGTTAGGCAAAAACCCACCTATCAAATATGGCGACCCAAGAAACCCTACAGTCACTGTCAAAATTGGACAGACATATATTTCCCACGTACTTGTTGACTTAGGAGCAACAATCAACATCATGCCAATAGAAACTACGCAATTGCTGCAACTCAGAACACAAATCCGACCAACTCCTATTGTTCTAGAATTAGCTGATCATTCTACCATTAGACCAGAAGGAGTAATCAATGATTTAGTCATTTCAGTTGATTCATGGGAGTATCCTGCTGATTTTGTCGTTTTGCAACCCAAAACCCATCTGGGAGGCCATCCTCTAATTCTAGGAAGACCATGGTTAGCTACTGTTGATGGTTTCATTGGTTGTAGATCTGGTTCCATGACCATGCTTGATGGTTATGACACAAAAAAACTTACCCTGTATCCTCATGCTACACCCAGTACAGAACCTGAAAATTATTTATGGATGGACACTGAGGATGAAAGTGCTCTGCCTATGCTAACCATAGGAAAATCCCTGAGTTTCAAATACGAGACAGAGGATGAGTTAATCAACTGCTTTATTTGTGACCCCTCTGCTGTTACACAAAACACGCACCACCGATTGATTAGAGTCTTTGACCCTATTGCCCAGGAAGAAATGAACTCGGAAATGTTCTCGGAAACCACTGACAATCAAAATAATTTAGTTGTAACAACAACCGATGTAACAGTGAATGTTGTAACAACAGATGACGAAACAAAAACCATTGAATTATTTCCTATATGCGGTTCTAAGAGCATCGCTGTAGAAATTGAACCTGGGAAAACCTTGAACATCAATCCTGACCTATCCACTGCTAAAATTTGTTGATTGATGAAATTACTGATTGAACATAAAGAAGCATTTTCCTGGGATTACATGGATATGAAAGGCATTTCCTATGAATTATGCACCCACCATATATACATCAAGGAAGAATGCCAACCCGTTTTCCAACTGCAAAGGAGGATGAACCCAAACCTTAAATAAATTGTTAAGGAAGAACTACAAAAACTTCTTAATGCCGGATTCATCTATCCTATATTAGACAGCGAGTGGGTATCACTGTTGGTTATTTTTCCTAAAAAGAATGGTAAGTGGAGAGTGTGTGTGGACTGTAGATCCATGAATAAGGCCATGCAGAAGGATCATTTCCCTCTGAATAAGGTTTTAGACAACCTAGCTGGGAAAAAGTTTTTCTCTTTCTTAGATGGATTCAGTGGCTATAACTAGATAAAAATTGCCCCACGGGACCAATATAAGACCACCTTTACCAGCCCTTGGGGTACATTTTCCTATAAGGTTGTCCCATTTGGATTGTGTAATGCACCAACCACTTTCCAGAGAGCTGTGATTGGTATTTTCTCTGATATGATGAATGACTTATGGAAATATTCATGGATGAATTTACACCTTATGGTACTGATTTCGAAGAAGCTTTGTCTAATCTGGAAAAAGTGATCAAAAGATGTATACAGTCTCATGTTTCTTTAAGTACATAAAAGTGACATGTGATAATAAGTGAAGGGGTAGTGCTGGGACACTTCATTTCTTATGTAGGGATTCAGGTAGATCTAGCCAAAATCCAGGTAATTTTGGACATTCCAACTCCATCAACTCAGAAAGAGGTAAGAATTTTTTTAGGGCATGTCGGGTATTACAAGAGATTCATTAAAAAAATTCTAAAATTGCCTCCCCATTGTTTTTCCTATTAACAAAAGATGTTGACTTTCGTTGGACTGATAACTGTGAATTGTCTTTTGTAGATCTGAAACAAAAATTGTCCACAACTCCCATCTTGAGAGGGCCCATTTAAGCTCTGCCTTTTCACATTTCTTCAGATGACTCATACACTGCAATTGGTGCAATACTAGGGAAACAAGAAGACAAATAACCCTACCCTATCTACTATATCAGCAAGAACATGGCTCCTGCTGAGTTAAATTACACAGTTACTGAAAGAGAATTCTTAGTAGTAGTTTATGCAATCAATAAATTTAGGCATTATGTCACTGGGTATCCTACTTTTATTCATAGTGATCATACAACCATTAAATATCTAATGAATAAACCTATTACTAATGCCTGAGTAACAATATGGATGCTACTACTACAAGAATTTGTCATCACTATAATGGATAAACCAGGAAAAGAAAACATGGTTGTCGATTTCTCTCAAGATTACATATAAATGATGATAATTCACCTGTAGATGATTCCTTTCTCGATGAGCATTTGTTTTCCGTATCTGCTCACTCACCTTGGTATGCAGACATTTCTAATTATTTGGTCACATGGAAGGTACCTCCACATCTATCTCCTCGAGAAAGAAGGAAGATTATTCAAAAGAGTGCTCAGTATAGTTGGATAGGAGGATACCTTTTCTACACAGGCCTGGACCAAGAAATTAGGAGATGTGTGAGGGATGATGAAGTATATGATCTATTGAAAGCTTGCCATGATGGATTGTGTGGGGGTCATTTTTCTGATAAAAGGACTGGGCATAAAATTTTAAGGATGGGCTATTTTTGGCCCACCATATTTCAAGATGCCAAGAAATATGTGCAAGCTTGTGACAGTTGCCAACGAATGGGTCAGCCAACTCATAGGGATGAGATTCCTCTCCATCCTCAGGTAGTGTTAGATCCTTTTGAGAGATGGGCCATGGATTTCGTAGGGCCCATTAACCCACCTTCCAATCAGAAAGTCTATATATTGGTCTGTACAGATTACATGACCATGTGGGTGGAGGCAAAAGCACTCATCAAAGCCTCAGAGGAAGTTTTCTTAGCATTTTTGTTTGAAGATATATTTGTTAGATTTGGCATTCCCAGAGAATTGGTAACTAATGGAGGACCCCCTTTCACATCACAAAATTTTGAAGCTCTACTTAGTAAGTATCATGTTTTACATAGAATAGCTTCTCCATACCATTCACAAGGCAATGGCCAGGTGGAAAGCACCAACAAAGTTATCGAAGCCATTCTTACTAAAACAGTAAGAGAACATCGTAGGGATTGGTCAGACAGATTGCATGAAGCTCTATGGGATTACTGAACTACTTGGAGGAACATAACCGGTTTTTCTCCTGATGAGATGGTATATGGAAAAAGCCATGTTTTTCCCATTGGATTTGAAATTAAAACCTTAAGAACTACATTAGCAGTCAAGCTCGACTTGACTATGGCATAGAAGGTCAGACTACAACAACCCAATGAGATTGATGAAAAGCGTTTGGACGTTATCCATCAAACAAACATGATTCAACAACAAAGAACAAAATGGCATGACCAAGTCATCAAGAAGAAATTATTCTAGAAAGGAGATTGGGCTTTGTTTTATGATTCACGCTTTAAATAATTCCAGGGTAAGTTGCATACACGATGGCTAGTACCTTATGAGGTAGACACTGGTTTTCCTAATGGGACAGTCTGATTGATTACTATTGATGGATCCAATACACAATTACATGAAAATGGTCATCGCTTGCGTCTGTATCGACGTCCATTGTCCAAGGCAGATTTTAAAACTAGATGCACAACTGATACAGGTTTTCAATTCTTAAAAGGAAAGGAGATTTCTACTTCCCCTTCTGAACCTGAGGACTTCTTTTTCTCAGACCTTGTATATAAATAATCTCAATAAAATTTGCATTTCTTTGTTTTTCTTTGAAATTTTTCTATTTTTCTTTACTATGTTAATAAATTCACATTTGAAGGGTATTAGGAAGTTATATGTGTGCAGGTGATGAACAACAAGGTTGAGAACATAAAAAGGGGTCAAACGATTAGTTTATGGAAGTTGAAAAACTTCCTAGAAACTGAATGATGTAGCGTTCGGCCAAGTTCCATGTTGTTACACCTTTTCTGATAAAATTGGCCAAGTTCCATGCTGTTACACCTTTTTCGATAAAATTGGTTGTTACACCTTTTCTGATAAAATTGGCTGATTTCCATGCTGTTACACCTTTTCCGATAAAATTGGCCGATTTCCATGCTATTACACCTTTTCCGATAAAATTGGTCGATTTCCATGCAGTTACACTTTTTCCGATAAATTTGGTCGATTTCCATGCTGTTACACTTTTTCCGATAAAATTGGTCAATTTTCAAGCTGTTACACCTACCTCTGCCATTTTTGCCATTGCATTTGTTGATACACAAATTGTTGTTATTATTTCCTGTCACTTCACTCTTTCTTTTTCGTATTTTTGTCGATGCTGCTGCTCCAGCCCTACAATCTTTCCATGCTGCGACACCACTGATTTGTCAATACTGATGCTATCTATTCAATCGTGCTGCTTCATCATGATTTGCCTTCACATTCGGTGATTTCCAGTTGGCTATCTACAGAAAGGACTCAGTCTCTTCTCCAGTTTTCCTTTCTCTCACGATCCTTCATCATGTCAGCTATTCCACACAACTCAGATGGCGGTTAGGTAGTGTCGTTACTTCGACAAATTGTATTCGTGCAGTAATTTATGAGGTACATAAATAATCCTACGTGTTACAATAATGAATATATAAAAGCACGCTTTCCTGTTTACATACCGATTGTCCTACATGATTACACATGGAAACAATCCGATTAGTTGGGGGGGGGGGAAACACAAATCTAGCCGTCCAATCCGCATTTGATACTCACATCCACCAACTTTTTTTCAACCACACTTCTTTCGCTGAGACATTGTATTCTTTCTGCAAACCACGTTCGACCTCGCTGCGTCTCTGGTTTAGGTGCTAGTTTCTCCTTTGTGCCTGTTAGACTCTCAAGCAACATCATGGGAGGATCAGCTATGAGGTATGAACCCACAACTCTGGACATCTTGCTGCTACACCCAGAGGCCTACCAAATATTTCTCCAGGCTGACTGGATATCATATTTTAAAAAACTAAAGGAGTTTAATGAGGACGAGGTATTGGAGTTTAGCCAAAATATTACCAACGGGTATTCAATGGTGAATGGGGTAAGGATTCCAGTGTCAGAAGAAAGAATTGTTGCTGTAACAGGGTTGCCAACAACAGGAGACTGATGGTTTAATAGAAAAACACATCTTTCAGATGCACATAAGGGTTTCCTTGTCAACACTAAGAAATTTCAGACAAAAGACAGAGGTGCAGATGTCAATTCCCTACCAGAGCCATGGGGGAAAGTCACAGAATTTCTCAAAAGGTACATTACCTGTGAAGGCCGATACCAAGTTGTTTATTTTTCTGATTTCATCTTATTTTCACATCTGCGACATCATAAATTCATAAACATTCCTTATTTTATCCTCCATTCATTGCATAACATGGCTCATTTTGTAAAAAAATCCAAGAACCCCAAGAACTACATTTCTAATCACCGACTCATCGACCTACTAATTCGCAGGGGAATGGGCATTTCCAATAACCCATTACCTGTTGTAGAAGACCAGCCCCATTATATACATGCAGATATGATTGCACCAGTCCTTGAAAATGCAACCCAAGGACCTCTTCTTGAGCCTCTTCCTTCGGCTGCAAAAGCAGTCCAAACCCCTACTATCGATTCCCGTAAGATGACTCAGCGAAGAAAACACATAACCCGAAGCCATCCTAGCACTAACCAGACAAGCCTTGATGATATTGCATTGAAACAACCTGTAGTTGTGGTTGAACCAATAGAAGAACTACCAATTACTCAACTAAGACATGAGTCACAGCCTTCGACTGCGACAACAAGGTTAGCACAGTCCACTGTAAAATCAAGTTCGATTACCTCCTCTTTTGTTGTACCGACATTGACACAGAACCCTCCTATTGCTGCAACAACTGATCTAGTGCCTACTATCATTACCAGTGCATTTTCTCAGAAAAGAAAACGTCCATTCAAGGGAAAACCTCGGAGAACCCTTAACTAAATTGGATCAACAACAAATCAAAGTTATCCTGATACTGTAACAGAGAATTGTATTGAGGTACAAATACCAGGTTTTACTCTATGCCAAGAGCTTCAAGAAACGATTCTCTTATTTGAGAATGAATGTACTCAAATAACAACAGAATCATCACCTCCCCTTGCTGATTCTGCAGATCACATGTCAAATGATGACGTCCAGATCATCGCAGACCCCAGTATACCAGAATTTCCTCCTTGTGTGGTTGAGGAAGAACACCCTGTTCCCCCTCCAACAATGAAGAAGAAAGCCCCTGCTTTCGTTTCTACTTTACCTAGGAGAAGAATCAGGTCCAACCGGTCTGCAGAAGCAACAATTGGATGGCAAGATATGGAACAAGCTATTCCTATTCTTCGACCAATATCCTCTATGGTTGATGCAGGGACGGTTTCATAAGAAATAACTGTCCAAGAGATGACTGTTCCAAAAGAATCAGTCATGATAAATACAGTTGTTACAAAAGAACCAACTATACAGGTCGAGATTGTTACACCAGCGCCAACTACTCCAGAGAGGACTGTCCCACCAGATCTAGTCATGCAAGAAACAATTGCTCCACAAGAACTAGCTTTCCCTATCGATATTGTTTTAAAATAACGAGTCCTGATAGACACAGTTCTTACACAAGAACCAGAGTATGTGCCACTTGCCCAATTGTTCACCCAAATCGAGAGAAAGATCAAAAATACAAAAAATTCTAGAATTGTTGTTGATCCAGGGGATCAAATTTTGCTCAAAATTCGAAGTGCTCGGAATTGCTTCAAATCAAACGAGTGCGTAGGCCTCATCGTCACGAATCCAACGCAACTCATTTGGGTTCAAACAGATGTCATATGAGAGAGATGTCACATTCTATTCAAATTTTTAAACAGACAAAAACAAAAGTGTTAATTGTACAGTCTGTACAGTCCATACGGATGCTGACGTGGCAAGGTTGTATGACACGTGGTAGAAGCTGAGTTGGCAGGGCTGTACGACACGTGGTAGGTGTTGAGTGGAAAACATGTGGATGAATCAGTGTCTGACACGTGGCATATTGGTAGCGAATGGAATGGTGACATGTGGCCCAAGAAAAGGCCGCCACGTGTCACCTAGGCTATGGATAAAACTTGTGTAGTCAGCAGGACTCGACCCCGCAACCTCCGGGCAAGGGGAAGAGCTTTGGAAAGGGCCGCCCAACTAGTGCGCCCACCAATGGTTCTTAACATATGAATGGGCTTAATTTTATTTGAATTGCATTTGTTTTGAGTTGGGGCACGGTCCAGGCCGGGGCCTCGGTCACATATATATATATATACCATATAACCATTCAAACATCGCATGCATTCAAACCCCACACATTTTACCACTTGGCACATTGTCATATGTTAAACCTTGGCCCTTTGTTATGTGCGGGTGGGGTCACATGGTAAGCCACATGCCCAATGGCTTGGCAGTTAGGGGCTAGGCACGCCCTAACCGTCCTACAGTTCACACCTTTTTGCGGTTGCGCTCGGTGCTAGGTTTTAACACAAATATGAGCGTAGAGGCTAGCTTGAGGATGCAGAGGTGCATTTTGGCGATCCAGATACAATGAGTTTGAAGGGGAACTTCTAGGAAGCCTATCTTCTTCAATTTTTGGCCAAATCAGGTGTCGAAAAAGCCCAGCTAGGGGTTTTTGGACGTTCTAAAGCCATTGGAGCCAGCTATTTGGAATTTTGAGCATTGTAAAGAACATATTTTAGCACTTTGAGAAAATAATACAAAAGATCCATTGAAAGCTGGACCAGAAGATGTAGCCCAAGAGAGGGGTGAACTCCTTTATCATTTGTTGTGTTATGTGTTTTCTGTTCACTGTTATTTGTTGCTTATTATATGCATCTTGAATGTGTAATTTATATAAAATTTGTGTTTGCAAATTGATCCTTTTGCATAAGAACACTTGAATTAAAACTTGTAAATATTTTCAAGAATACAAGCCTTTATCATTTTTAGATCAACTGCACTAATAATAGAGAATGAAAACCTCAAATCAAAGTTAAATACCCTGAAACAGGAGGTGGAGGCTACTCGATAGAAGAATCTAGAAGGGATAACCATGGACATCTTAGCAGTGACAAAAGTTGTTATGGACAGAAACAAAGAATTCATGTGCTTTGAGTGTGGAAACAATTACTTTGAGGAAGGATATAAGGTAGTAAAAGTACCTGTTGCTGAAGAACCAATAACTCTCTCAGTCAAGACTGAGCATGGAGTTGCTGCTCCACAAAATCCAGTACAACCGAGGCGATCTCAACGTCATAAGGTAGCTGTTGGTTTACTATCAGATTTCAAACACGAACCTTTGTTTCCCTCAAGGGTGGTTACTCAAGAAACTCAAACTGATTCTATTCGTAAGGAAAAAGAAACTCAGACAGATTGTTGACATAACATTCTTCCATACCGGCACTTAGCAAATTTTCTTAGCAATTTTTGCACTGGAGGAGCCAGTTAACTACTTCAGCTACAAAGTAAGGTTTGAATATGTTTTTGAATGAGGACATGCAATGTCTTCAGTTGGGGGGCATGTTAGGACCCAGAAATGTCCCTTTTTCACCACATCTTTTGACCATTCAACCTTCTCATTTCTAAGCTAATGACTATTATAATGCATGCTAAGACCCTTTTTCCCAAGGTATGAACTATTCATCTTGCTTTTATATTTTCATTTACTTAGCATGTTTTATTGGTAACGTTCACATATTTTACCCATGAAATGATTTAACTAATGATCAAAATGCTTAGAACAACCCACTTCGAGAAACTCACTGTTGTTACAGCTATGCGCCAATGTTGGAAAGCTGTTACACGACTACTGCAATAGAAGCTCGTCAATCTTGGAAGTTGTTACATGACTACTACAAGAGCTATGCGCCAATCTTGGAAAGTTGTTACATGACTACTGCAACAACTATGCGCCAATCTTGGAAAGCTTTTACATGACTATTGCAATAGAATCTCGTCAATATTGGAAGTTGTTACATGACTACTGCAACGAATGCCACCAATCATGGAAGTTGTTACATGACTATTACAACAAGATGCCACCAGTCCTGTTGTTACACGACTATTGAAACACCTGGTGATTACACCTGCTAGCTTACAATGTTGATGAAAATCTTGTATTAATGATCTACTACAAATATCTTGAGATTCGTGGGGGGGGGGAATTCTCAAGGCTGTTCTGATTGTGTTTCAACTAAATGACTCTGACTTTAAATAGTAGAGCTTTTGTAATCAGGGGGAGTTCTTCTTTGACATAGAAAAAAGAAAAGTAAAGATTATTGTACATGAACATTTTGGCAATTGAATGAAAGAGGATTGAATTCCTTTAGCAGACTATAACCTATTTCTTTGAGCAAATTCGGTGATAAGGAAAGGGCCCACCTTTTTCACCAATTCCCCTTTGTTTTGAATTCTATATTAGTTGTTCTTACAATTGATTTATCAGTTAAACATTTCTAGAATATAATTGTTGTTACAGTCTAGTTCCTTCTTGTTAGATGCGCATAAATTTGTCTCATGAGAATTAGAAGTCGATTGTTGAACACTGCTGGAGAACTGCTTTCCCTTTTTCTACATTAGGTTAAAATCTTGTTTCCAAGTAAAAGAAACAAAAGTGTGAAGTACTTTCTCGCAATAAGTAGATTTCCTTTCTGCAATTAGTATAGAACTTCTTCCTGCAAAAGTAAATTGGAAAGTTAGATTAGAGTAGGCAATCCAAGGTTCTTATACATTCATTAGTTTAGATTGCAATGATGATTTCAAATCTATAGAACTCCAACTGTATCAACACAATTGTGCTAGTGATAATTTTTGTTCCTTTTTAAACTTCCTTACTACAATTATATTAGAGTTGCTTTCAGAATCTAACATAGATTGTGCACAATTATCTTGAAATAACATACTTCCCTGGGTTGACAATTTATATTGAACACTTTGATTCTCTATTCAATCAGACAATTAAAGTTCCCAACAAGTGGTAGAGAGAGAGAGGTGGGAGAGAGATGGTAGTTATAAGAGAGAGAGAGAGAGAGAGAGAGAGAGAGAGAGAGAGAGNGGGAGGGAGGAGGGGGGTAGAGAGAGAATGTGTGCGAGTACAAGTGTTCCTTCATACATAATTTAGGGCATGTATGACATTTGTTGCGAACAATACAAAATAAAATAAATTTAACCTTTTAAGATTGTTACCAGGATGTAAATGGATAACAACAATGGTCTAATCTTGAAGAACGTACAAATAGATAAGTGTTCCAGTAATACACAATATATTCCAATATCATAAGAAAAAATCTCAATCATAGATTTTTGATAATATAAAATCAAACAATGGTAAATCCCATAGAGACATGATAAAACCTAGCAATGAGATTCAGAGAGAGGAAGACAGAGAGGGGGAATGGAGAGAGAGGAAGAAAGAGAGTGATATGGGGGAGAGAGGGAGACAGAGAGGGGGGTGGAGAGAGAGGA
>ML781190.1:952040-967573 GCA_009831015.1 Picea engelmannii | reverse complement strand
GGAAGATCCTTCTAGAAGCGGAAGCTTCTATTAGGTCTTCTTACATCCGCCTTATTCTATTCTATTGAAAGGTCTTATTAATATTGACCTTTATTACATCCGAATACATTAATCTACCTATGTGCGGGTTAGGACCTTAACATCGAACCATCAACGTGAAGTTGACTTTCTCTCACAACTTTTAAATTGCAGCAACACTTCCTTTCAACAATGATCTCCTTGTGGCAGCACATGATTCTTCATGTTGAGCGGCAGTAGTAAATCATTGGAGAGTTCTTAACACAAATTTTCCTTGCCAAATCACTGCTCTATGACTTCCCCTCTTTGAGAAACCTCCACGATTTCATGATTGGAAGCATGAAATAAAGCTCTGATGCTTGATTCTTGGAGTGTTGACCGGATACAATGCAATCAAGATCCATTTCTCACGGATCTAACAAACAAAACACAAAATAGATCACGGATTTCAAAACTCGTCTGCAACTACATTGTTGGGAGATATTAGTTAAGAGAATCTTTTGTATCTCCTAGATCCTTCATAATTTTGGGAAATCGTCTGCTTAAAACCCAACTGGGCTTGTCCCCCACAAAACCCATGTGGCGGATTTTCAAAATTTGCCTTTGTTTTCGTGCAATTGACCCTGAAAAACAACTTATTTGTTTTGACACAAGTTTCATAAACAAGTCAAGTATTTCATCCTCAACGAAATTAAATGAATACATAACAAACTGTGACTTGGAGATCTCTTCTTGAATTCATCGTTGGATTTTGATTCTTCATCAAATCTTGTGATTTACTCTCATCCAAATATTCGTTGACTTCATCTTTAAGGTGTAATATGATCTTTGTGTCATAACCAAGTGGTTCATTCTCTGTATCTTTTTGCATTTGTTTAAGAAAAGCTAAAGTTATGGATTTGGTTTGTACTAATGTGCTACTATTTTGAACAAATTTGAACAAATTTTGACATGTTCATGTTTTACCTCCATGAAGACTTGGATTGGTACTTGTGTGTTGAAGCAAGAGCAACGGAGAAGAGAACATGATGTAAATGAGCTTAATCTGAGTTGTTTTGCAAGAACTGGAGCTTTGAAGATCATAAAAAATAATCATGCCAAGAAATGTAGGTGTTGCTACTAAAGAGGAGATGTGATAATGTGAATGTTGGAACTCTGAAAATCTATACGAAGTGAAATCTATCTGCATCTAAAACTAGAGAACGCTTATGGACTACTAAAAACTTAATGATTGCTACCATCCAGACTTATTCAAACAATAAAAAATGCATTTTGCAGATTTTATGGCACCCACTATGCAGTGCTTGAAAATAAAGAAATAGAGATCATTTGAATGCTAAAGAAACTGCTACAAGGATTGACCAAAGCTTAGCCAAGACAAAGGAAAAGAAGTATGCCCTATATAAAGGAGATCTAGGTTGTGGGAGATCTAACAATGATCTCTAAAAATGTCTCCCTTTTATTATTAAACTAGGCTATTGAGCTATACTTGGAGCCAACATTTGTTTAAAATTTTATGCACTACCCTACCCTACACTACTTGAGAAAAATGAGAGCCTCTTCTCAAGTATAGAAGTACTTCCAATGAAACCATGTGCGCAACAATATTAGGAATACACTCATGTCCAAGTATGGAAAATATACCTTGATGGTTGTCGAAATATGAGAGGCCAGTTGATCTAATTGTTTTGATGTCAAGAAGTGTTGAAGAAGGAAGTGTTGCTTTGGCCTAATGATTGTCTAGAGCCATTCTTCAATGTATCCAATACTCCTTTGGTTCTCTTATTCATCAGTATTGTTGGCTTGCATGTCCTCCATTATCATACCCTGTGGATCTTCTAACATTTGGCTCTTGCACCACTGATTTGGGTACAAACTTGCAAGAAACTCTTCAATCTCAAGTTCCAATATTTGCTCTCCATCGAATGTTGTCCATGGCTCTTTGGTCTCCTCTTTAGATTTATAAAGAGAATAAAAGAAAACTTCTATATCTTCTTGTTGCTCATGGAACTTTTGCTCCTCTATCCCTTTCTAAGATGCAGATATGTTCTTAATCGTTGTTAGGATTTGCTCCTCCTGAGATGCAGATATGTCAATTGTTGCTAGGATTTGAGAAAGTTTTCAGAGTCACATTCTTCTTCACTTAACAACCCTTGAGCACTCTTAAATGCTCTCTATTGGTGGATAATCCCTATCTTGCACATGGATTAACGTATGGGAGGGTCTTTTGAATAAAAAAAAACAAAACTTCTACACAAAATAAATTTCAAAACAAAGCATGTACTCAGACACCTCATGCTACTAGGACCTTGTTGTCACCAAGTTATATGTTGACATGAGAAGCTTCCCCTTTTCCATGCATCAAACTTAAATGCAAAGACTGAAAACCAAATTACCAATGTCTAATCCTTTAGCATCTCCCCGGCAACGACGCCAAAAACATTTAGCAATTCAATTACTTAAATTGTTTTACATTAAATTGTCAACCAGGGAGCTCTTAAGCTTGTGAGATGTCGACAAAAAATATGCAAGAGTAGGCAACTAACTCTAAGCTAAACAAGTTGAATAAAAAATGTCAAGAACAAGAATTAAAATCAGATGATCTTATTTGTAGGTTGAGTCCTATGGTTTTTCAGCTATCTCTTGGATTCTCAATGTTAACAAACATTCAGATCTCTGATGCACACCACTCGGTCGATCACACTTGCAAAAATGAAAGGCTACAATATTCCACCGAGGTCAATGGACTTATGTTTCAACTATTAACTACATTCATTTGGTTGACAAACAAGAGCATCAACTAGTTTTGAAATTACTAAAAAAACTCGGTCTTTAATGCCTAACTCTGTAGGGAAACCACACTTGCATAAATGAAAGAGCATAAAGAAATGAGCAACTATTGAAATAACATCACAACAAAAATGAAACTATTTGGATAACATATACCATAGAGAGGAGGCCCTACATTTCTTGGCATATACTACCAAGAGGGACTACAGTAAAGAACTCTTGATGTGCAACAATGAACTCTTTATTCCAACATCAAAATGATTACAATGATCTTTCTTTTCAATATATAACACTATGTTCTCCTCCAATTCTCTAGCTATCTAACTCTCTAACTCCTTAACTATCCAAGTTGAATGATATCATATTATATTTATATATATAACTTATCCTTCACGAAAGGAAAATGAGTTACAACAAGATGAGATCAAATAATAAACAAATAGGTTTGCAACTAACAAATCCTAGATCCTAAACATGTGGGTCTTTCACCACCAAATCTTGGATTTGATCTAAGATAATTTGAATGAGATAATTACATCATATTCCATGAGATCCATATGCCCAAATTCATGGATATGGGTCACCACTTAGTCAAACCACTTAACTACATAATTGCAAACTAGTTAGACCAGTTTTGGAAATCTCAACCATACACCCCGTGTTTTGTACCTTTTGCAAGTTTTCCTTGCGAGTCACTTAAATGACCCTATTCTGCGCAAAACCCATATTTTACATTTTTAAGATTCCTCTTCATCTGTTCATAAATGACATGGAAATTTTGACTGCCAAAACTGCCAATCAACTGTGAATTGCCACGTGAAACTCATATAGGGTAAAAATGGACAAATGCGTGATAAAGGGAATGATGATGAAAAGGTAAAGTAAATGAAAATGATTAAATGGCATCGTAAAATGTGTTATTTATGAGGTCCAATACAAAGAACAAAATTACATGGACTATAACTCCTTGATTTTTGCACCTGATCTAAAATTTTGATGTACAACACCTTCGAATGTATGCTTTTAGATGAATCACATCTCATTAGATTTGAATCTTGGACTCTCTAAATATGCTCAATCCATTACACACTACTACTACTATCAAGATTTCAAAACTAAATATGAACCCTATCTTGCGTTGATCATATCTCTTCCAAATTCACATCAATTTTGCTAAAACTTCCATTAAAAGTACTAACACATATCTTCTTTAAAATATTCAAGTGGTACTCATTTAAACATCCACAATAAAAGATATAGCTCTAACATTGAAGGGTACTCTGGTGTCGATATAAGAATCCATTTATTCATACCAGTGGTTATGCACGATAACTACAGAAACTTATAACACAACTTAATATATGAAAGATAACATGAATGTCTTGAAATACTCTAAATGTAATCACATAATTCAAATGAATAGTGTAGCGTCATAAATGTAAAATTTCAGACCCCACCCACTTTCAAGTCTCGCTGATTTTTATCAGTGTTTAATGCCAAAAACCCGGATTTATGACAACCATAAACACTCAACAAATAAACATAATTTTCAGAACTGAAACATGAGGATTTTGAACAATATTTAATGCAGAAATAAAATATATCAGCAGCACAATATTCAGAAAATTATTTGCACAGAGATTTTTGGTCTAACAGCGACCCTGGAAAAACCCACAAGGGGAAAACCAGTGAGGGATTTTTATTACTTTCAAAGCTCAGAGAATTTTCTGTTACAGCAGAAATTTATTTCAGAAATTTAATGACAGTTATCTCGAAAATCATGCCAAGCTTCCACATAAAAATACGAGCCAAACTCCTCGAAATTTGTGCCAAAATTTCTTGCACATATGCATAGGTTTGCCCCTAGATTTCTGTGCCTCTTCTTTGTTGTACAGATGCGTCGAAATACATGCCAAATGCTGCAGCACAATTCTAGGCAATAAATGGTGTACAGTTGCCTAGGGAATCGTGCCAAACACCCAGAAAACTTACAGAATTCCTCCTCGATTTCTGTGCAGCAAAACAGCAGTACACCCTCCAAAAATCTGTACGGTACAATCTCCTTAACTCTGTTGTACCTTTCCTCAACTTCTGTGTCAAAGTTCAATTGTATGGCCTGCTCAAAAACCATACAATACGACCTCCATTAATGTTGTATCTTTCCTCGATTTGTGTGCCCAAGGTTGCCTTGGAATGCATGCCCTAGGCTGCAAAAATGCTCTTCATCAAGTCTGCTCGACTTTTCTCTCTTCTCTTGCTCTCTCAACAAAATGTTTCAACAACCCCAAAGGAGTGTGCCCTCCTTACCCTAATCAACTCAATGAGGGGAAGGTGAAAAATCATCTCATCCAAAGGTTGAGAATAGATGAGATAAATGGTGGAGATTAAATCACTCAAGTCACCCACTTTTCCTAAGTTCAAAAAGTCACTTTTAATTTACATCGCATAAATTAAATGACTAGGGTCCACATTAGGCACTTTCTCACCCCTTAGGTGCCTAGGTGATGAGAAACACTTGCCTAGGTACTTTTTAATTATTTTAACAATAAATAAATGTTAAAATGAACAAAACAATGGGAAGCATGACTTCCGAAAAGATGGGTTGCACAATGTTTGTCCTAGGAATGTAAATGGGGCACCCTGGCAGCAAAATATGTATTCACGCCTTACACCTCAATCCCATTAAGTACAAGAGAATATATTGCTTTATGATGATGAATGATTACTTACAATGAACCAAACACCTCTTACACATAAGACAAGTCATAACCCTAAAGATCATGTTTGATGACACATTAACATAATAAAATTGGGAGCATTTAACAACACAGCCAACCACATATAAAGAGTTTGACCTTAATGACCCATTGCAATGCCTTTATATGGCTCAGCTAGCCCCCATGGACCATTTGACAACACAACCAACAGTGCCTTATATGGCTCAACTAGCCCCCGTGGACCAATAGGACCCAATGGTTTGGCCATCTCCTCTGTCATACATACAATATATTGTGCTAGATTGTACTATGAAGAGCTAAGTTGCCTGGAAAATTGTTTACATAAATCTCTATGCATGTGTTGCCCTGTTTAAGTAATCATAGAACTGGTAACTGAAGATGAAAAGGATCTCGGGCAAACTTGGTTATGAATGTTGAGGGTGTTGAATGTAAATAAGATAATGCAGTCCCTTCTTGTAAATTTTGTGAATAGATACCGACACATTTCGGCTTCTTTATGTGGCCAAGCGAGTCACCAACAAATGAAAATAATATATGAGAAAAGGAAGTGAGTTTTGGGTAATCCTTTAGACAATGGGAATTTGACTAATATTTAGGACAGCGCGTAGGAATTGCAATAAGAGCTTGTTATAGAAAATAAAAATGAACCTAGCACATTGATTAATGAACAATAAAAAAATTTAGGAGGACAACAAAATTCGGGATGTATTTAGTTGGCATTTTAAAACAAATGGATGCAAACAAACATAGAAAGCATTGATAATAACAAACCGTACGCATGAATGACAGTGATGGGGGTTGTACAAGGTCAATGGTGATATTCCTAAACTCTCTCCTCAAAAATTTAACCATAATGTTCTGATCAATAATGAAAAAGTAGCAAAATAACAGTGCCTACATAAAGAAAGATGGTCAGGAGTGTAATATAGTTCAAATCAAAATTGTGTCAACGGGCCTTTTGTTTCCTAGAAAAGAGAGTTATAAGTCGACCACTAAGGTTCCAATCTCATTACAGTCTGTCCCACATGAATAGCATGTTGTGTTATACAAAAAGATTGAGAACAGAAGCAAGTCCAAGCAAATTTGGCAGAATAGATAACCCTCAGCGGTTAGTATCTAATAATCACTTTCAAAAAAACATGAAATGAAAACTTTTCAGTAATGATTGAGCTTTAACAATAAGCATGCCCTTTTCATTTCTTGTCTTTCAATTCTTTTCTTACTTCTCAAGTTTCCTAAGATTGTGTACCAATTCTGGTTTTGTCCATGTATAGCTTTAATATTTTCTCGACTCTCTAAATAGATATTATTTTTGTCAATGAGATGGCCAAGCTGAGCTTCTCAAGGTCAGTATTTACCCTCAATACTTTCAAGAATATAATGCTTGTTACTAGAAACAGTTTTCAGGTTTTTTTGGATCCTTCGGTGTCTCTTTTTAATTTGATTAAATATGGAAAATCAGTTCAGTGTCTTTGTTAAAATTGGTTAAATAATAATACAAATCCCAGACCTCGTTAGAGTTAATTGAGATGTTCTGATTCTTCAGGCAAACCAACAGTTCTTTCTCTCATACTGCAGATGGCTACAGAGCACCTTGCTTGCTAGTTTTGAAAAGCTTTCCATGATCTGGCTCAGGAATCCTCTCAGCAGTAGTTTCTCCAGTTTCTGGTTTCTGAAACCCCAAACTTCTGGACAAGTGCATACCAAGATCGACTCTCAACTTCTGGAAAGAGTATAGATAGGCATATCACGTCAACCAGCAAAACAGGATCAAACGAGTGAACTAAAACACATTCTATAAAGGTACGGTACCTCCTGCTGCCACTTCATATAACCATGTTTGACAGAAACTGGTATCCCCACTCGAACTGCTCTATGGGAGCCTGCACTGCCTGCCTGCCTGCACTCTAAAAATATTATAACATTTCAAAATGCTAGTGGCACTGAGATACTACAGAAAAATTATCAAAATGTATGCTGTGACGTTTGCAGAACATTCTAGGCATCACTGTGAGATTGTTGCTCTCAAGGCTCAACAGTATACATAATACAACCAATATTGAGAATGGCTGCCTGAAATGCTATCCAATGGCATAAAAAGAACTGGAGCTGCTTTCAGAGAGGAAACAAGAATCAAATCCCAAATTGTTTTGCTGATCATAAAGTCAGATAGCCACAATTCATATGTAAGTTACTTGTCTTCAATACTGAACAAGAGGTTGTTAGGAAGCATTAAAGTAATACTAACAGAAAATTCACAGCTCGAGTTCTGTGATGCGACACAAGCTGAATGAGTCAACTAGAATTTAGCTTTTTCCTATGCCAATTAAAGTAAAACACGTTTAGTGTGTTCATTGGGCACATCGCATAGGGAATAGCCCAAAATGATCTGTAAAACATAAAACATTTTCTGTTCATCTAGCAGTCACCTACACTTCATCAGCATGCAACCTAAATTGAATAACAACACTTAAAGTTAGGGTCAAGAACAACCTGCAGGCTGCAATTGTTCTCTTCACTTGAAATTTTTCCCATTCATCCAGCAGTCACCCAGAGAACTGTCATTAAAATAAACAAGCTTTAATGTCTGGCAGAAAAAGGCTTTGCTTTGAATTTATTTCAGGTAGCATTGCTTCAATTTATGAAAATAACATGGAAAATGAAAGCAATCCCAGCAAAGAGCTGCAATGACTTGGTAAAATAAAATGATAAAATTTGTTTGAGGTGCAAATTGACAAATTATGAAGTTTCAAAATCTCCTAGTTGCAAACGCAAAATGGCAGCACAAGGATACCTACACCAATTTCAAAATTCGTAACTTAAAAACCACCATAGTTCACTATAAATATTTTTTTTTTACAGAAGAAAAAGAAAACAGCACGACCCTACAAGAGTCTCGACGTCATCTTAAATGTTAGCCCACAAGTATGCATTATGCAAAATGGAATGGTTTGTTTAGACTCTAGAGTGCAAAATACCAGAGTAAAGTTTCAGAAAAATCCTATGTGAATTGCCAAATGGAAGTACAAGGATGCCTTCACATTCACATTAACCAAAAATCATAATATAAATCATAAATGCGTACAAATGCTAGCGCTGTATCTTCAACATCAGTTCCCTTAGCATGTAGCAACACAGCAAATGGCAAAGTTCCATTTAAGTAGAAACTTTCAAAAAGGTGAAGTTTCAGAAACTCCCACTTGAAAATGTCAAACCACAGTTCAAAAATGCATAGAATATTCAGATCAATTTTGAAAATCATACAGCAACTTACAGTCATCTTTGACTGTACCAAAGTAGACACATTATCCCCAAGATTAGTTCCCTTAGCCCATATACACTTGACATATCAGATTTAAGCCTTCAACTAATAAAACTTAGATTGCATCTCATACAAATATCAGGCTGTTAAACCTTTGGATGATAATAAATATGTTCCCTTCAAAAAATCCATGGAGATCCAGGACAGGGTGGCTTGTGAAGGACCTGGAAGGAGAAACTCCGATCAAATTTGCCCAGGTCCTAGAACATAACACTATTAGCATTGCAGAGGCATTAGTAGTTTATAAAAGTCTACAAATAGCATTAAGCATGGGTATTAGGACCAATGTTGCAAATATTGTTTAGGGGAATTTATCGCCGAGGGTATGTACCACTAATTGGAAATATTGGGGGAAATATCCAAAAATATCAGCAAGTATAAACTTGGACCTTGAAAACTCAGAAAATTTGGCAACCTTATAAATCGGAAAAAAAATGGAAATATAGAAAGAAATTGGAGATATTTGTAACATTGCTTAGGACTATTAATATTTTTGGTGAATCAAAATTGATTATTGAAATGATGAAGGGTTATAATACACCAGTCAATGTCATATTAAAGTTACAAGGAACAAGGGCCTAATTAGTAGATTTGATGGGGTCAAAATTAATCGTGTATTAAGACAGTTTGACGAGGACAAAGATTTAACAGCTTTCATAGGAGAAAGTTTCCCAAAGGGTAAATTAAATTTTGATTATGATTAGGGAGGTTCACCACGTTACTGCATCATTTGAGAGAACGATCAATGCCAATCAGATCTATTAAACTGCTCCTGCTACATGGAGTTCTACCGCTTAAGCATTGTGAAGTTTGCAAGGAAAGGAGGTCTGGTCCACTGCTAAGGCTTGCAGTTCATCACTCTACTAACAGTCATCCTGTTCAAGCAGATCAATGCCCTCCACAGGGAGTTGAATGTACTATGGGTACAGTGGGAAACCCTTCACACTCACCTCCATGCACTTTTTGGAAGCCATGCAAAAAATTCAAAACACCATACAGGCACTCAGGGAACAGGACAGCAGAAGTGGTAAACAAGCCAGTCATGGCAGCCAGAGTTGATTAGCTTTTCACAGAATCAAGATGGTGAAGGTAAAGTCACACTGTTGATTATATGATGAAGAGATTGGAGGACTGCCCCAAAGCCATCCCAGATGGTTACTGTCTCAAGGGGTGCAATACTTGTGGAAGATTCGAGGAGTTTGTGGAGGACGATGATGGAAGAAATGGAACCCGTCAAAAGTAAGATGGCTCTGCCAGCAAATGACCCCACAAAGCTTGAGTTCTGGTTCAAGCATCAGGTGATGGAAGGTTCTCTCATTTGGTCTTTGGCTCTCTTTGGTTTAATCAAGCCGGGTATTTGACTCATGACCTTTGGCTCTACTGTCTTTAGTGGCAGTATGACTGACGTATAGTATACAGATGAGAGGCCTTGCAAAAGTTTTGTTTCAGGTTGCACATACAGTTTTTTGGTATACAGCCCTGCGTACACTGTTTTTCAAAAAAAATGGTTGGTCTATCATAAGCATATATGCTATTATTTGTAATATCTGATATATACGAAAATATTTAGCTTTAAAGTTTCCAGATTCGATACACCTTCAATGCTTTTGTATCTATTACAGGGAACCTAGCATTGTAAATTCATGAGTCTACAGGTGCAGAAAGGTAATGTATACTGACATCAGTAGTGGTTTATTGAATCAGGTTAAGGAAGGATTTTGGCTAAGTTGCACAAAATTTTGAAATGGGTACAGGTTTCCAAAAGCAGGAATGGCATGGAAATGCAACCCCCCAAAATTTTAAGAAACAGGGAAATGAGGAATTTAAAAAATGCAAAAAAATATAAATAATTGAAAATTTAAATTTTTTTCAAAAATGCAAATTAGCAAGAAAATTAGAATAATAAGACATAAACAACAATTTAATAGAAAACTCGTATATATTAACTCATTTACATGATTACATTATGCCAATTCAAAATCATCCTTATAGACTATAGACTATATGTGCTAAAATACAATTCGAGCTACACATAGCTCTCAAATTCATACAACTTGTCATCATATAGCACAAGAAAAAGTCAAACAAAACCCAGATTCAATCATGGATGGTAGAATGGAAGAAGACAATAGTATTTACAGCAGAAAAGAAGAGGTTCAAGCCAGGAGTTTCTGGATCTATATCCCATTCTTTATAAGGCCCACTTGAATGTTCATCACTCCCTTGAATGCACATAGACAAGATCATATGCACTCTACCAACCCAACCTGTTGCACTTCAAAGAGTGAATAAAACTGTAGGTGTTCCAGTTCCTCCTCGCTGATGAAGAGCTTT
Organism: Picea engelmannii; assembly: GCA_009831015.1. Taxonomy (NCBI): domain Eukaryota; kingdom Viridiplantae; phylum Streptophyta; class Pinopsida; order Pinales; family Pinaceae; genus Picea; species Picea engelmannii. Next base: position 956,371 of record ML781190.1, on the reverse strand, counting down.
AGAGTGCCAAGTGTTTGCAAATGTACAGCATTTGCTACATGGCATATCCAGCATCAAATAGGGTTCATTGTCCTCCAATTGCTCTCTGCAGATAAAGAGCTTTCCAGTTATGAAGAAACACAAGTGACACGTTTTTGCAAATGTACACCATTTGCTCCATGGCAAATCCACGGTCAAATAGGATCCATGGTCCTCATCACATCCAAGGCTGATATGTCGGAAAATTCATCCATTCCAGCAACAAATTTTGTAAATTCTTCCTTCACTTCAGTTTGTGGAGAAGTTAAAAATAATCTTATTAAGGCTTTCTTCACTCCAGTGGCCACCTCCCTCTCTTTATGTGGGGCCTTGTTCTTTCCATTGTTTTGAGCAATAAGGTCATCATCATAAAACCTGGGATTCAAGGCATTGGCTAAACTGTGCTAGGGAGTATTTGAAATGGTTCCACTTATCATCAATGATTGTCCTCACATTTATTCCTGATGATGGACCAAATTGGTCTGGTCCAAAATGTCAAGCCAAAAAAAATGCAATGAATTTGGAAGAACCCCAAACAATGTCCTTGCAATCTCTGAAAAATATGCATCAATAAAAAAATTAAATCATAGCACCCTGTGAGATGATTTCCATCGTTTTCTCAAACCATGGCATTCAAGCCATCAAAAACCTCTCCCAAAGAAGGCTTATCAATGTCTACATTTCAAAGAAGCTCAAATGTTGGTGGTGAAGGTGAGCAAGAAATGAATCTTGCTACATTGCTCATCATCATTCACTAATCTATGCACCAAACTACCCTCTCTGAATCACATTGTCTCCACCAAATAGCCTAAATCTCACTCACCAACATAGACAATAATGAAATTTTTACCTCTATAATGCAGCAGAACCTAAGTCACTTGGTTCAAGTTCGTGTTCGAGTTCAACAACCTTGAAGTTTAACCAAAATTCAACCATGAAAATTTAGATAATAAAATTCGGCATAAAATTCAGCCTCAAGTTCGAGAGGCCATAAAATTTCAAAATTAAAAATTATATGTAATAAAATTCAATATGGTCTAGTGATACACTGACAACTATGAGGCTGTAGTTTGAGCCGTGGACAAAAACCCTGAGCAATGTGCAAGAGTAACCTCAACAACCACTGTTGAAGTCCAAAGTTCAAACCTTTTAGACTATGAGAGAGGGCCTGAGGGTCTGTGAGCCTATGACCATTGACTAGTGAAATATCGGGTCTATGAGAGAGGGCCCTAGGGGACGATGTGACTCGTAAGCCTATGATGCATCAAGACTTGCGTCTCTGAGCTTGTAGGTTGTGAATGCTATCGAGTCAAGTCTGTCACCCGTACACCGTGAGAGAGGGGAATGAAACAATGGAAACATTATGGGTTTCTGCAAGAGGAAAGAATGGAATGTTGCACGAGGAAGGAAAGAAGGAATGTGTGGGCTTAAACTTAGAATTGGGCTTTTTGTAAACCCAAATAAAGGAACTTCAATGAATTAAAGGCCAACCCAAATGATTTATTCGTGAACACATTCAAATTCAAGTTCGACTTGAGGTTCGCCTTTAGGTTCAATGAACCTAAATGGATTTATTTGATTTTTTTTTTTAAATTCAACAGATTTCGAATTTAAACCTTGAAATTCGTCGAACCCATTGACTTATAGAAAAGCACGAGGAAGTTTGAGGCATATCTTGTCTTGACAACTTTCAACAATTCTAACTTGCAGAATTGTCGGAAATTTTCTCAAGACTAATGATAGTTTGGAATTAATTTTATAATTTCTCTAACACCCTCGGTGAGCTCCTTAATCCATGGTATTCTAGCCTCACTCTTCCAAGATCAAATTTAATTATAGACTATGCATGCAATCCAAAATATGTGATTGTACCTACTCTCTAGAATCAAGCCTATGGCTTTGCAAATTAGTGCATTCTCTATGATAACTTGCAACGGATGGGGCTTACTTGCTCAATAACATCAATTAAAATACTTGCAATAAAATAGCTATCTTTTATCTCACCTAAACAATCTTTGATCTTCAAAAACATCGCACCTTTTAGTGAAGAGTAAAGACCATTGACCAATGACCTACGCCTCATATCTATCCACCCATCCAACACAATAGAAACTCTTAAGCTACTCCATGAAGAACGGACGTCGATCAAGAGATCCTCAATAAGTTGCTTCTACATTGTGAGCAACATGGTACGAATTTTTTCACAGTTCAATCCCTTGAAACCTTGAGGAGCACAATCAATCACCCTCACCAAGTCCTTCCAATAGAGACATTCAACAACATTAATGGGGATCTACATGCATAAATAACCAATGTCCCTCATGTCTCAGCTTCTTCCCGACCCTTAATATTTCAACATTTTTACCATTGTGCTATGTTGAGTTGGGTGCGGAATTTTTTAGGATTCTTGTTGCACCACTCTCCTCCACCTAGGCTATCGAGTGGTAAATGGAGAATGAATACAAGTTTGGCTCTCTTTGATTTAAGCCTTTGTGAATCATTATGCTCCTTTAAATGAAACCCTTTCATGTGATAGGGTTGTTTTCTGACAACCATTAACACCATTCCTTGGTTCATGGAACAAATCCAACTTCACTCTTGTGAAAGATCCCTTGAAGGAACTTTCTGAAAACCATTAACACCAATCCTCGGTTCATGCAACAAATCCAACTTCACTCTTGTGAAAGATCCCTTGAAGGAACTTCTACAAAGAGTGCACTCTCATTCCCAAGAGCCACCCCCTAGAATATGTACAAACTTTTTCAAATCCCTCCAAAGAGGATGAAGATCATCCTACCTGCCTAATTTTAGTTCATTATCAAGACAACCACCACTTTAAGGGGCCATGGATGTTGTGAAATCAACATAGAATGTTTCCCACCACTGATAATAGATTCCACGAGAATCTTCTTACTGTCCACAACACTAATCTTGCTAGAACTGTTCTAGAAATGAATCTCAAAGATCCGAAATGGACCATTATATAATTTGTCATCTATCTTGGTACTTTCTGGGAGGAAAAATTGGAAGAACTGGCTTGCAGGGCCCATTTTTGGGGTAGGTGCCAACTTGATGATGTGGGGTCCAAAAACTTCTTAAGCCAGTTTGAGGCATCACGACACTTTTTGGGGTCAAAACTTTGCGAGCTTAGCTCCCACTCCATCAATGTTGATCTACACACCCTAAGCTTTCCAACGATGCAAAAATCATCTAAATCAAAGTTTGTATGCGAAAGTTATGCCTCCAACAATTTGACCTACCATGTTGACCACCTTGGTACCGAGTGGATGTCACGTCGACCCCCATTACTCACACATGTGGGGCTAGTCACATGTATACTTTCAAGAAGATTCTAGAGAGTCCAAAACCCTAACATTAATGAAGGGTTGAGGCATGCAACAACCCTAACCCTAACCCTAGACGAGTATCACGCTATGTTAAATACTAGGTTGCTAGGAAAGGAAAGGGTTCCATTCTTTTGGTATATTATTGTTCCATACTTGAGTAGAGCATCTAGGAGTGGAATATTGACCATAACAAATGAGGTGGAAGATTCTATAGCAACCTCTTGGGCCACACTGTCCATGGCAACTCCATAGTGAGTGCCTCTTTCTCTGTCCTTGCATTTCATAATTGAGGAAAGAGAACAAAGCAAAGGCCTCCCCTTCTACCTTGGTTTTCACTCGTATTGGACTTCCTAGGTCACATCTTGTATTCATTTGTGTGGATAGTGCTAATATTATGGTACCTACGAGAGGTATTTACCTCCACGTGTGAACCTGACGAGAATAGAAGACTCCGGGAAGCAAGAGAAACCCTAATGAGTTGGCTAATAACCCTAGAAGCCTTGTCGGCTCAAGAAGATAATTTATATTAGGTTATTAGCCTCCAAGAGAAGAAGTCGGCCAGAAATAATAATAATATACTGAACAGACACTTATCTAGAAGGAGAAGTCGGCCCCAGCAAAAATGGCAGAACCACTATAAATACAGGGCGTCAGTTCTCATTTGACAGCATCTCAGAATTATAGTTCCCTGTTTGGTGCACACTACAGCTCCAGTTTGGTGCGCACGTGTGGAGAAGGACTGCAGGTGCAGCTGCAGCAGCAGCTATTTTCAGTGTTGGCTTGGACTATCTATTGGCGAGGGTTTGGACTATCTAATTAGCCTTTTGTGATGCGCTATCCTTGGGGAAAGGTGTGCTACCCTTTGTTTGGCTATCTAGCCTAGGGTTTGCTTCCGGAGGAATTCTCAGTCAAGGTTAAGGTGCTCGGAGGGAGGCTTCGGCCTATGGTTGGGTGACGAAGGTATCG